>CAUHTR010004120.1:0-17618 GCA_959609185.1 Schmidtea polychroa | reverse complement strand
ATTTTAATAGCCATATAGAGGATAAGATTATAAATTATAATAATAATAAGTATAAATAATTAAATAAAACAAAAGATCACTATAAATAAGTTAATAAATAAATAAATAATTACTATAAATAAAAATAGCGGTAAAAATACTATATTAAGTAATTTATAAATATATATATATATATATCAAGTTCAAAAGATAACGTCATCTTTCCAAGTATTTATTTAATGAAATATTGTATAATTTCCATACAAATTTTCAGCGCTGAATAAAATATTTTAAAAAAACGTTTATTAAAATTTCGATATTTAAAATATATTTATTTAAAAATGATTTACTAATAAGCTTGTTTAATTTTTTAATTTTTAATTTAAAAATTTCAATTTAAAAAATTTTTTAAAAGTTATTTTAAATAGTCAATTATTTATCATTATTTATCAATTATTTTATCATCATTGAAATATTTAATTCTCAGCTGAAAGCACCTCACATCCCCCTTCTTTAAGAAATTTCTTCATCTTTTCAACATTTCTTTGAAGCATTTTCCCACTTTTGTCTTGTAGCAGATATCGGCGATCATTGATCTCCTGCATTATTCTGTATGGCCCTTCGTATCTTCCTTGTCTTTCATTCTTGATTCTACTTTTACCAGAACTTCATCTCCAATATTGAATGATCTTTTTGTTTGCGTAGTTTCTCGTGTGTTCTGTTCTACTTTTTTTTTAATGATACATTTATATAATTTTATTGTCTTCAATTGACGTTCTACCACACCATTTGTATTATGGTGGTATGAACTTGAAAAGCATAGTGTAATTCCCATTGATTTTGTAAAATCTTTCGTCGTCTTAGATTCAAATACTTTTTCACAGTCTGTATGAATTTCCTTTGGTGCTCCAAATCTAAGAATCCATTTTTGTAGTATTGTTTCCTTCACCGTTTCCACATCCTGATTAGCGACAGCAGTCAGAGATATATCTGCTAAATTCATCAATCATCATATATCTTTTCTTTCTGAATGTTTCCTGTAATGGACCACATATATACCAATGTACACTTTCTCCCACGGCTCCTCTGCTGTCAGCTTTATTGTCTCTTCCTTCATCTTTGTTGTAACAACTTTCATTTTTTGAGATGACAGTCTCCAATTGTTTCTTTTACCAATTCTTTTATGTCTCCCATATCGTAATATTTTGTCACCTTTTCTGATCTCTAATTCCTTTGTTACTCACATAAAGACATCTTTGTTAAATTTACACGTGACATGTCTTTATGTGAATACTAAAATTAATAATATTTATGCCAATAATAATAATAATAATAATAATAATAATAATAATAATAATAATAATAATAATAATAATAATAATAATAATAATAATAATAATAATAATAATAAAAATAATAATAATAATAATAATAATAATAATAATAATAATAATAATTATTATAATTATTATAATAATTATTAATAATTATTATTATTATTATTAATATTATTACTATTATTATTATTATTATTATTATTATTATTATTATTACCAAAATAATGTTGCATCAGTAATTTTGTCCATATTGATGCTGTACAATTGATGATTTTTGGATGCAATGCGGAATTGTGGCACAGAGTAAAACTTATTGTTAAAATAACAATCACGATAAGAATTGTGATTTAAGCCAGTATCTTTCAACGTGACAGATTTCGCTTTAAGAGTTTCTTTATCACCTAATAAGCTGTAACATTTGGGACGAAGAAACACCCACTCCTTATATCTCAATCCTTTATTGTCGTATTTGAATTTTCCAATAACGGAATCTAGTGCTCTACTATATATAGGATGTTGTGGGTTTTATGTGTCAAGCAAGGAGTCACGAATCATGGCATGTAAGAGAATGTCAAGACTACAATGTTTAATTTCCAAAAAGAAAGAGTCTGTATCGCTAGCTACTATATTAACTTGACAGTTGAACTCATCGCGATATTTTTGCAATTCATTATACTGCAACTGATACATTCTCAGTTTAGAAAGATCAAGTACAGTTTGTCCGATGTATCTAAATATACAGCCTCTTTCCTAAGCAGAACAGATATCAAATCATCGTCTATCCTAGTAGATTCCCTAAATACCGGTTTTGAGGTATATCTGATAAGTTTTTGTGTGGAATTGCACAGTCGTAAGTTGATACGTTTTTTCAAGTTCCCAACAGATTTCCCATACAAACTGTTATTGAGCAACTTGTAATAGTCTTTATCGAGCGGTGTTGTGGATGCGGCTTGTAGTCGTGTGTTGGTATTTATGTATTTCTTGAAGATAGTGTATACCTAATAGCCCTATGTACCTTGGTAACAACAACACCTAACTGAAGAAAGATTTGGAGAAGTCGCCAATGGAGAGCATAGTGTGTTTTCGGAATGTGTATAAGTAGCAACTTCTCCACTTTAGAAAAAGGTGGGCATATCTTACCAGGAGCTACCGGAAAATCATTTAGTTTGTCATGGATAGATTTCGGTATTTTTAAATATACTTCTATAGTATAGCCATAATCAATTTGATTTAAATCTGCCGTTGTGCACTCAATTAATGATCTCTCTAAAGCAGTGTCATCAGTCACCCATTCAAAACCACCGTCGGGAAGCTTTTGTGATAAAGCATATCTCTGTATTTTTATCACTACTAACAAAATGTTTATTCACAAAAGTTATCCCACCTCTAATCCCACCTTCAAAGAAATTATACATTTCCATGCCGGTGTGAAGCTCAATCGGTTTATCAAGACTTAACAAAGCAGAACTCCAAGAAATACTGAGGATACCTAGGAAATTCAGAGGCTCAACCCTATTATGAGCAATACTCATAACTCGGAATTGCTGAAAATGTCAGCCAACAGAAATACATCTAATTTCAAATAGACCATCATATAATCCAAAAGGGAATTACATGATGTCTCTTGCCAGATTAATTTTGCTTTACTGTATTTATCATCAGATACATCACTCCATTTCGGGGGTAATTCTAATGTTGATCTTAATACATCAAAGGAAGTTGCTACATCATACGGGAAAATCCCTTTACTGTTAATAATAGATCTTTAACGTTTAGATTGGTTGTAATTATTTGTAAAATGCATTAATTCTATACAAGTAAGTGCATAACAAGAGTGCATTTTAAAATTATTTTGTGAAGAAAACAATGAAGCCCATGTGAGACTTTTACTTTACACTGAGTTAAGATGGCTCTCGAAAAGGAACTGTTTAAAAAGATTTATGGAACTGTTTGATACTCTTGGTGACTTTCTAAGCGGCAAACCTTAAATGCAATATCTGTTAACGATCGATTCTAACGCATATTTGAGTTATTTAACCGATATTTTTGAAAAACTAAATATATTAAAAGTAGATGGTTGTGTCACCGCTAGATCANATCATTTGCATGAATATTTTAATAATTTTCAATATTTTTCAATATTTCTTTACTATTATTATTATTTTAAATTATTATTTTTACAGTTATTTTGAAAGTTCGTCATCTTATTATTATTATTAATATTTCAAAAGTATTTTCAAATACAAGTTCAAAGTATTACGCGCGCGGGGAATATTATTATCATATATACTCCTAGTCTATCCGACAAGATATTCTGTCCCCCTATGGGTATTGTTCGTATGGGTAATGGTCAAAAGGGTACTACTCACATTCAACATGTCTCAAAGGATATAATATAATTATTATTAAATTCCGACCAACTTAAATCAATGAAGGGTAGGACCAAAATATATTACGTTGCGGTATTTTAAAATTTAAATATATTTTAAAACCTTATTTTGACGCTAAAGTTGACTTATTTAACAAAGACATAATTATTGCACATGCTTTGCATAAATATTATTATTATTATTATTTTTATTATTATTTGCAAAGTTCTAATTATTATTTTATTTTAGAAGTTTCATTATTATTATTTACTTAAATATTCATAAAACTTAATTTCTACGTCAATTACATGATTTTCAACATTTTCATCATTTGCATGATTATTTTAATAATTTTCTACATTTTCAATATTTTCACGATTTTCAACATTTTCATGATTATTTCAGTATTATTTTCAGTATTATATTAAGTATTATTTTCAAAGTTTTTATCATTATTATTAATATTATTACTATTACTATTATTATTATTATTATTATTATTATTATTATTATTATTATTATTATTATTATTATTATTATTATTAAATGATGATTGCTTGGTAGCAGCATTTATTATTTAAAACAATAAAATGATAATTTAAGCCTTTTGCTGCAAATAATGTATTTAATGAAAGAATTTTCGACTATACGATAGTCCTTGTCAATCTCCTGGAATTTAGCAATGTTCTTCTTCAAAATACCCTTCAATCTTTCTTTTATTTCCTTTCTCTTAATTCTCATTGGTTGTAAATATAATGAATTGTTTTACTAAAAACTTTTAAAAATTTTTTTATAATTTTTACATTTAAAATTTCAAAATGACACAAACTAAAATTTTTAAATTTTTTACAGCTTCTATAATTAGCTTCTAGAAGCCTAATAAAATATTTGAAAATATTTTAAATAAAGCCTCCAATAACTACTTATATATGCTATTTAAATATTTCAATAAATGTGTCAATTTTGATTTTCAAACCCTATTTTTTAAAATTTTTTTCTATATTATTCTAATTATTACTTTTTAATTTATTCTTATTTTTTAAATTTCTTTGTATATTGTCAGTTATTCTCAAAGTCAATGACAACAGATCAAATTCATGATTTCATTGATTTCTTCTTTAGTGTTGATCTTTGGCTGTCTGTTTATTATGAGAATTGCTTCTTTGATTCTGACATTTTTCTTTTGGATGTTTCCATTAGCTATGATTTCTATTGAAATATTTTTTCTTTCTTCTGTTGGCTGACACTGCCGGAGATGTCTGCCCAACGAGGATGTTCCACCAGGATATAGATGTTCTTTAACTCTTTGGTGCAATGTCCTGAGGGTACTTCCAATGTAGATTTCATTGCATACATTGCACGTGATGCAATAGACGATGTTTTTTCTAAAGCACATATCTTTCGGTGTCTGGCAGTTTTTCATTGTGCAATTGTTTTCTCTATTTATGTTGCCTGCCAGAGCCCTTCTCAATGTCCAAGATTTATGTGCTATCCGAATTGGAAGACCGGTACGTTTAAGTTCTTTCAGGATCTTGAAGTCGAGTATGTCACTGATGAATGGGATATTCAGATAGAAATATTTCTGATTCTTTTGTGTTAATTCCCTAGATCTTCTTGGGGTAGAATTCATTTTTTCAATGTCCTCACCTTGGTATCCGTTTCGGTGTAGGATTTTATTGAAATTTGATTGCTCTTTAAAGTTTTCGTTTTTCTCCGTGCATCGATTGGCTATTCTTCGTTTCTCGTTTCTTACGACATGTACTTTCTGTAAGTATGGAAGCGCTGATCTTTGGTGCATAAATATTTCTTTGCGAGCTGGTTTTCTGTAGAACCCGTATGTTGGAGTATTTTCTTCTATTTTGATTCTCAAATCCAATAAATTGAGGGATCCATCTTCTTCCGGATATTCGATTTCGAACTTAATATCTTGATGAGCCGCATTGAATGAATGAAATATTTCCTCCGCTTCTTTTCTGTTTTTGGTCAAGATGAAGATATCATCTACATATCTTGCATAGAAACCGATGGGTTGTATGGTCCTCAGTGTCTGTCGTTCGAGGTTATCCATAAAGATGATTGCTAGCAGTCCTGATATGCTAGAACCCATAGGCAGACCTTTAACTTGTTTATAGATATTTTGTTCAAAGGTAAAATAGGTGTTCTCGAGGATAACAGTAAGTAGTTTGGTGATATTCTCGATATTCATTTCCTTTATTAACAAGTTGCTTTCTCTTAATTTCTTTTCTAAACATTGAATAGCCTCTGTTGGTTCGATAGATGTGTATAGTGATACGACATCAAGACTAAATGGGTATTGGAATTCTCTATGACAAGTCATGTTATTATTTAGTCTTGTCATGAGGCAGTCGCTGCTTTGAAGATGGTGTGGTATCGTGTCCAATAAAGGTTTCAAGATCTTTGCAAGGAGCCAACTTGTTTTAGTTGTTGGTCCATTTTTGTTGGACACTATAGGTCTAATTTTGATACCAGGACCCTCTTTGTGAGTTTTAATTAGGTGGTAGAAGTTAGGAAGATCAGAATTTTTTGTGACGAAGCTGTTGGTTATTCTGTTGTTGAGCTTCATTTCCAAAGCTATGGCTTTCCATACTTTGTTGATCTTCATTTCGATGGTGTTTGGTGACATGCGGCTGACTTTCTTGTATGTTTCGATGTTGCCGAGGTGTTCGTAACCAGCTTCACAGTAACGATTCTTCTCTATAATGCAAAATTCTCCCCCCTTGTCACTTGGTAAGTAAACGTACGGTTTCTTTTTAAGGGATTTTAATATTGCCTGTTCGTCTTTCGTTAGGTTTGAGAGATATGGTTTTCTTCTTTCCTTCTCAACTAACTCCATGATTTTGTGACAGACCTTTGAGAGTGTTGAATCTAATTCTGCATCATGATTTGGTTGATAGAGTTTATCTGTGTTTATGTATACTGGGAGCTGGTTTTCGCTATTTTCATTTTCATGCGGTATTGTATTGTTCCATTTGATCTGGTACGCAATGCGACAAAGAGCTGTTTTGAAATTGAGGATGGCTGCTTCATCTATTTCTCTATTTATACTGAACTTTGGTCCTAGTGAAAGTAATCCTTTTTCACCTTTGGATAGACAATTTGTGAGGTCGGTTACTAGTTCTTTGTTCACTGTAATGCTTTCGTTTCCGTCCAGTGTTTCATTGTTCTTAACAAGGCCTGCTTTGAGCTCCTTTTTTCTCAAAAGGTGTTTGATTCTTTTGTCAAATCGCAAGGAATAATGTGCTTCTGAATATTTGAATAACCACGTATTTGAATAACCACCCAAAAGAATTGATCTACGAGGTGCAAAGACAATCCTTCATGACAGCAGAATATTCCTTGCACATTATTCCTTGCGATTTGACAAAAGAATCAAACACCTTTTGAGAAAAAAGGAGCTCAAAGCAGGCCTTGTTAAGAACAATGAAACACTGGACGGAAACGAAAGCATTACAGTGAACAAAGAACTAGTAACCGACCTCACAAATTGTCTATCCAAAGGTGAAAAAGGATTACTTTCACTAGGACCAAAGTTCAGTATAAATAGAGAAATAGATGAAGCAGCCATCCTCAATTTCAAAACAGCTCTTTGTCGCATTGCGTACCAGATCAAATGGAACAATACAATACCGCATGAAAATGAAAATAGCGAAAACCAGCTCCCAGTATACATAAACACAGATAAACTCTATCAACCAAATCATGATGCAGAATTAGATTCAACACTCTCAAAGGTCTGTCACAAAATCATGGAGTTAGTTGAGAAGGAAAGAAGAAAACCATATCTCTCAAACCTAACGAAAGACGAACAGGCAATATTAAAATCCCTTAAAAAGAAACCGTACGTTTACTTACCAAGTGACAAGGGGGGAGAATTTTGCATTATAGAGAAGAATCGTTACTGTGAAGCTGGTTACGAACACCTCGGCAACATCGAAACATACAAGAAAGTCAGCCGCATGTCACCAAACACCATCGAAATGAAGATCAACAAAGTATGGAAAGCCATAGCTTTGGAAATGAAGCTCAACAACAGAATAACCAACAGCTTCGTCACAAAAAATTCTGATCTTCCTAACTTCTACCACCTAATTAAAACTCACAAAGAGGGTCCTGGTATCAAAATTAGACCTATAGTGTCCAACAAAAATGGACCAACAACTAAAACAAGTTGGCTCCTTGCAAAGATCTTGAAACCTTTATTGGACACGATACCACACCATCTTCAAAGCAGCGACTGCCTCATGACAAGACTAAATAATAACATGACTTGTCATAGAGAATTCCAATACCCATTTAGTCTTGATGTCGTATCACTATACACATCTATCGAACCAACAGAGGCTATTCAATGTTTAGAAAAGAAATTAAGAGAAAGCAACTTGTTAATAAAGGAAATGAATATCGAGAATATCACCAAACTACTTACTGTTATCCTCGAGAACACCTATTTTACCTTTGAACAAAATATCTATAAACAAGTTAAAGGTCTGCCTATGGGTTCTAGCATATCAGGACTGCTAGCAATCATCTTTATGGATAACCTCGAACGACAGACACTGAGGACCATACAACCCATCGGTTTCTATGCAAGATATGTAGATGATATCTTCATCTTGACCAAAAACAGAAAAGAAGCGGAGGAAATATTTCATTCATTCAATGCGGCTCATCAAGATATTAAGTTCGAAATCGAATATCCGGAAGAAGATGGATCCCTCAATTTATTGGATTTGAGAATCAAAATAGAAGAAAATACTCCAACATACGGGTTCTACAGAAAACCAGCTCGCAAAGAAATATTTATGCACCAAAGATCAGCGCTTCCATACTTACAGAAAGTACATGTCGTAAGAAACGAGAAACGAAGAATAGCCAATCGATGCACGGAGAAAAACGAAAACTTTAAAGAGCAATCAAATTTCAATAAAATCCTACACCGAAACGGATACCAAGGTGAGGACATTGAAAAAATGAATTTTACCCCAAGAAGATCTAGGGAATTAACACAAAAGAATCAGAAATATTTCTATCTGAATATCCCATTCATCAGTGACATACTCGACTTCAAGATCCTGAAAGAACTTAAACGTACCGGTCTTCCAATTCGGATAGCACATAAATCTTGGACATTGAGAAGGGCTCTGGCAGGCAACATAAATAGAGAAAACAATTGCACAATGAAAAACTGCCAGACACCGAAAGATATGTGCTTTAGAAAAAACATCGTCTATTGCATCACGTGCAATGTATGCAATGAAATCTACATTGGAAGTACCCTCAGGACATTGCACCAAAGAGTTAAAGAACATCTATATCCTGGTGGAACATCCTCGTTGGGCAGACATCTCCGGCAGTGTCAGCCAACAGAAGAAAGAAAAAATATTTCAATAGAAATCATAGCTAATGGAAACATCCAAAAGAAAAATGTCAGAATCAAAGAAGCAATTCTCATAATAAACAGACAGCCAAAGATCAACACTAAAGAAGAAATCAATGAAATCATGAATTTGATCTGTTGTCATTGACTTTGAGAATAACTGACAATATACAAAGAAATTTAAAAAATAAGAATAAATTAAAAAGTAATAATTAGAATAATATAGAAAAAAATTTTAAAAAATAGGGTTTGAAAATCAAAATTGACACATTTATTGAAATATTTAAATAGCATATATAAGTAGTTATTGGAGGCTTTATTTAAAATATTTTCAAATATTTTATTAGGCTTCTAGAAGCTAATTATAGAAGCTGTAAAAAATTTAAAAATTTTAGTTTGTGTCATTTTGAAATTTTAAATGTAAAAATTATAAAAAAATTTTTAAAAGTTTTTAGTAAAACAATTCATTATATTTACAACCAATGAGAATTAAGAGAAAGGAAATAAAAGAAAGATTGAAGGGTATTTTGAAGAAGAACATTGCTAAATTCCAGGAGATTGACAAAGACTATCGTATAGTCGAAAATTCTTTCATTAAATACATTATTTGCAGCAAAAGGCTTAAATTATCATTTTATTGTTTTATTATTATTATTATTATTATTATAAGGACTATCGTATAGTCGAAAATTCTTTCATTAAATACATTATTTGCAGCAAAAGGCTTAAATTATCATTTTATTGTTTTAAATAATAAATGCTGCTACCAAGCAATCATCATTTTATACTATTATTATTATTATTATTATTATTATTATTATTATTATTATTATTATTATTATTATTATTATTATGATTATTTGCGAAGTTCTTATTATTTTATTTTCGATGTTTTATTATTATTTACTTAAATATTCATAAAACTTAATTTCTGCATCAATTTACGATTTTCAATATTTGATGATTATTTTCAGGAACATTTTCATAATTTTTAACGTTTTCATCATTTTCAATATTTTCACGATTTTCAACATTTTCAGGAACATTTTCTTAATTTTCAACGTTTTCAGCATTTTCAGCATTTTCTTCATCATTTTCTATATTTTCATGATTTTTACGATTTTCAAAATTCTTATTTTATTTATACAATATTATTATTATTATTATTATTATTATTATTATTATTATTATTATTATTATCATTTTCAAAATTATTTTCAAATTTCTTATTATTTATTTTCAAAGTATATTATATATACTCCTAGTCTATCCCACAAAATATTTTGTCCCCCTATGGGTACTGGTCACACTCAACAGGTTGCAAGGGTACTAGTCATGCTTATTATTATTGTTATACAATATGATGTTACTTAGACATTTGAAGGTTCAACCATGGTTACAATTTCTACATTTTGAAAACACTAATTTGATTGGCTATCTCAATTTTTATAAATGTAAAAACAAAAGTAATTTAGTCATTAAGAAATTTATTTTTTACTGATTTCTACAAGTATGAATATGATTGTGTAAATCACAAAACACATTTAGTAACTTTATTATTTTGTCAATATTTTTTTTATATGTCATTTATAGCAAGGAAGTCCTACTAGAAATATGGAAAAATTAAGTCCAACCTATTCCGAAGATAAGCGTTCATTGAATTTTTTTAACAGCACAGTTGAAGATTTTATAAATAATCACGATACTTACACTGATAAGGAAATCATAAATATTTTAAAAATTTTCAAACATTCCTCTATTCAATATTTGATTGATTTATTTAATTATGATAAATGCATTTTAAAGTTATTTAATGTATTTAGAAAAAACAGTGGTAAACAACGATTCACTGAATGAATACTTTTGGAGTTAGATGTATTTAAATAATAATAATAATAATAAAATAATAATAATAATAAAAATAATAAAAAAATAAAAATAATAATAATAATAATAAAAATAATAATAAAAATAATAATAATAATAAAAATAATATTAATAATATTAATAATAATAATAAAATAATAATAATAATATAAAAAATAATAATAATAATAATAATATTATTTATAATAATAAAATAATAATAATAATAATAATAATAATAATAATAATAATATAAAAAATAATAATAATAATAGTAATAGTAATAATAATAATAATGTGTAAATAAAATAAGATTTTTGAAGAAAACAATCATAAAAATATTGTAAATCATGAAAATATTGAAAATAATCATGAAATTGATGCAAATTATGAAAATGTTAAATAAATCAACTTTATTGTCAAAATGTGTTTTTGAAATATATTTAAGTTTTAAAATACCGCAACGTAGTGTATTTATTCTTTTCATATCCCTTCCTTGATTTTGATTGGACCGGAAAATATTCATTTTCTTTATAAACAGTTACAATTTTCAAATTCGTCACAATTATTTTTAAATTTTACAAATTTTCGACTAAAAAATTTTGATTAAAAATGGACGGTGAATTAGATAATATTTTACGCGTCATGTTGGCAGGAGAAAACGGTAAATTATTTTATTTTTATTATTATTATTATTATTTATTATTTATGGTATGAAGTCAACGAGGCCGACAACTATAATCAAGATCTGCCAAATATTATTACTGACAATGAAGAAGATCTTTTATTAAGTAAATTTATTTTTAAAATTTAATTGAAAATAAAATTATTTAGTTGATCAGCCTATTAATGACGGTGAAAATGTTATTGAGGACAATACCCGAGATATTATCATGGAATCAACGGGTAAATTTATTTTATTTAATTAATGAATTACAAAAACTTTAGGTGATGATACCTCGATAGTTGAATATGCCCCAAATATTAATGATGTTTCTGATGAATATGCCCTCACGTCTATTGAAGAGGAAATTAATCATGCCTCCGTTTCTTATGGGGATGAATCTGAGGATGATTCCGATATGGAATCAAAATGTTAGTTATATTTTATTATTATTTTTAAAATTAATTTAAAATTGTGTTTGATAATTAATTTGTTTAATAACCACATATAAATTATGAAAATGTTTCTGGAAATAATTATGAAAATGCTGAAAATTATGAAAATGTTCCTGAAATTATAATGAAAATTTTGAAAATTATGAAAAATATGAAAATTTTTCTGAAAATAATTATGAAAATGTTGAAAATATTGAAAGGTTCCAGAAACTTATGAAAATGTTTCTCAAAATAATTATGAAAAATCTGAAAATTATGACAATTATGAATATGTTCCTGAAAATGAAATTAATAAGTTGTTATGAAAATAATAATTGAATAGAAATAATACTTTGAAAATATTATTGTCAAACATTGTTTGTATTGAGCACGCAACTACTCTCTCTAATAATAATATTCAAAAAAAAATAATAATATTAAAAATAAGAATAATAATAATAATAATAATAATAATAATAATAATAATAATAATAATAATAATAATAATAATAATAATAATAATAATAATAATAATAATAATAATAATAGTAATAGTAATAATAGTAATATTAATAAAATAGTAATAATAATAGTAAAATGACTTTGTATTTACATAACCCTTGTTAAATTATTTTATTGTTTAAACAAATGTATGTTGATTTGTTTAATAATACCCTTGCGACTTGTTGAGTGTGACCAGTACCTTTGTGAACAATACCCATAGGGGTGACAGAATATCTTGTCGGATAAACTCGGAGTATATATAATAATAATCCCTGTGTTTCAAAGACCTTTATTTTCAAATAATAATATCTCTTGTCGGGAACTCTCGAATTTCAAATTAACAAAAAAAAATTGAACTTAACATTAAAAAAAAAATTGACCTTGAAAATAATTTTAAAAATTTCCACTAGGGGAGGGGGAGGGGGGTATGTGATCCAGATGGCCCCCATCTATCTACTATTAAATAAAGAACTTCAAGGAAAAAATAAAACTCTTGTCGATGCAAAAGCGAAGATATTTGGTTTTATTACATATATTGAATTATTTGATAAAGACGTTTACCAAAGAAAATTTGAAAAGTTTCATTGGTTTCAAAAATGTGAAGTAACTGATATCGCTATACTTAATATTGTCGAGCATCTAAAAAACTTATCAGCTGATTTAAAAGAAAGATTTTCCGATTTGAAAGAAATCGATTTTCCAACTTGTGTGATGCAGCCAATGTTAGTTAATCTATCTCATATTTCAAATATGCAGTACCAAGAAGAATTAGCAGAAATGCAGAGTGACGAGTCAGTTAAAACTTTGTTTAATATGAAAGGATCGATGGCATGGTTTTTTGAAGAGACCAGATTAGAATATCCAAGCACAACAGAAATCGTTTGGATATAGCACAACGGGGAGATCTAAGAATGAAGCTAAAAAATTGGAACCCAATATAAAATCTCTTTGTAACCAGCATCAAGCACAAGGATCTCACTAAATTTCATTTTTTAAAAACTTGAATAAATGTTATATTTTATTTTATTTACTTATATATTATTTACTATATTTTGTTTACTTGAATTTATTTGTTTAATAAATCACTTTTTGTGATTTCCTCCTGTAGTATATCATTCATGCTACTTGTTAGACGCAATTAAATTCAAATCTTCTTCAAGCATTTATTTTTTACAACAACTTCAAAACTGTGTCATTTACTAGCGTATTTAAACACCGAGGCGTGGTAATTATTAATATTAATGTAATTACTGGCCATACATTTCATTGTTTTAATTTAATATAATTTATTAAAATATGATATAATTTAATATAGAATTTAAATATAAAAATTTAACAGAAATAATTATTTCTACTAAGTGATCTCACTTCTACCATTTAACCATAATAATTTTATATAGGGGTTTACTAACTCCTTACACTACTTATGAAAAATTTGTAATATTAAAAATTATTCCTATGTAACATGGGGGACATTTTAAGTTTTTATGAGCTTCGGTGGGGCAAAATACTGCTATAAACTCAGATTCTGTCAAAGTTAATGTGTAAAGGGTTGAGACAGCATTTTGTAAAGACGAATTTACAAATTGACAAGAAACTAGAAATTTCACAGTCATGGAATCACTATGCACAAAAAGAGATAAAAACTTTTCACTTGTTACCGGTATGCAAGAAATATTCCAGGACTTCTATTGAGCCAAGCCAAATTTGATGATATGATGGAGATCATACCCTCTCAAATTATGAAAGACTACAGGTAGTGTTTTCCTGCAAAGTTTACAAGTGTTACAAGCAGCACCAAGGAATTGACCGGTAAAGTGATCATGATCACTGACTGAATTAACTAACAATTTTTACACAAATGACAGTTTGTGTTGTTATTAAAATTAATTTTATCATTTTCTGTGAATATTATTTTCTTATTTTTAATATTATAATAATAGGGAGTTACAATATTTTTAGTGATATCATTAATTTCTTTTAAAAAGTCGTCTATACAGGAAAGGCCTATGAATGATTTATAAAATTTTGGTCCTTTATAATTATTTATAAATAAAAACCCAGCCAAAATTGGTGTGAGCCCGTCAGATACAAAGAGGGAGGGTCACAATTACGTAGTAAAGACCGATTATGTAGTATACACACTAGTTGCAAATTGTCCATTTGTGTGGGTATTACGCAATATAAATATTTGCTAACTGACATCAAGCGTGACCTTTACGTAATACACACACTAGTTGCTAACTGACCATTCGCGTGCTTATTACGTTATATACAAACATGTTACTAACTGACCACGTACTCAATATACTGAGCATGTGTCGTCATACTTAGTGGTCACTGGTTGGTAACTGTCTCCATGTACTGATGATCTAACCTAACTACACATTGACAACTCTATGTGACGATCCAGTACTATCAACTATTAATACAACTGAGTACGGCCAATGCTAAAATACAATACCATGACCACCAATACCACTACCACGACCACGACTACGACCACTACCACGACCACGACTACGACTGCGACTACAACAGCTACTACTACTACTTTAAAAATTTATTAATATAACAAGTTTTTCTTTTCGTTAGAATAAACGGTTCAACTTGGAACCCGCCATTCAAATAGATAATTTTCCTTAGAGACAACTTTTCTGTTATGAATATCATTTTGGAGAAAAACAATTGTCTGAATAGAAAATTCCTCTTTGAATTTTCTTTGGCGCAGCTGGTTTTCATCAGGCTTTCTTTCTTCGGCTTTGCTCATTCTATTGGCTCCAAAGGATTCCTCAAAAAAGGCAGATTAATATATCATTTGGTTGCTTATTTCTTTTTAAATGATTAGCGAAATTATAAAGATCGTCAAACTTTTTTTCCATTTTCTAAAGAAGCAAGCATTGGAACTTTCTGCTTTGTAATATTTGCCTCTTGGGAACTTCCATTTTCGTCAGGCAAGAATTTTAGCATTGAATTGTTTTTTAAAAACATATTTAATATTCAAATATTTGAATATTCAAACAAAAATATGATTAATTCAGTGTTCTTTTTGTAAAATTAAATTTGAAATGAACATCAGCAAAAAAAAATGTTATATGCTTCAAGAAATTAAAGTAATAATGCATCAAACACACAATAAATTTTATTTTTAATAAGAAATAAATTTAATAATCTGGAAGCACTCCAGTGGCGTGGTAATGCCACGTCTTTGATGAATTATTTATGTTGCTCAGTGCACATGCTTTTAGGATACAAGGTATTTTAATAGTGAAACCCCCCTCTTTAAAAGTAGGTCATGAGTAGGTAGTGGAACAAAACCTATAGAGCCGATTATACAAGTATATAGTTCTACAACAAAGTTCGGTTTTGCAGCCTGTATTTTATTTTTCAAAGAGTCATATTTAGCAATATTCCCTTTGTCAGCTTTCTCAAATATCACCAATGAATCAAACGGACATTTTATATCAACCATAAGAATTGTTTTTTTCTCGTTGTTGGTTATGATTAGATCAACTCGTTTTTTAGAGTCAGGTACTAGGGAACAAGTGTGATCAACAACTACAATAAGTGAAGGGTTCTTTAAATGGTGAGTAATCTGTTGAAGATAGTCGTTGTGGCGGTTAAAAGCAAGAGACAGCATTTTGTAAAGACGAATTTACAAATTGACAAGAAACTAGAAATTTCACAGTCATGGAATCACTATGCACAAAAAGAGATAAAAACTTTTCACTTGTCACCGGTATGCAAGAAATATTCCAGGACTTATATTTAGCCAAGCCAAATTTGATGATATGATGGAGATCATACCCTCTCAAATTATGAAAGATTACAGGTAGTGTTTCCCTGGAAAGATTACAAGTATTACAAGCAGCACCAAGGAATTGACCGGTAAAGTGATCATGATCACTGACTGAATTAACTAACAATTTTTACACAAATGAAAGTTTGTGTTGTTATTAAAATTAATTTTATCATTTTCTGTGAATATTATTTTCTTATTTTTATCATTATAATAATAGGGAGTTACAATATTTTTAGCGATATCATTAATTTTTTCTAAAAATTCGTCTATGAATGATCAGTGAAATTTTAAAGATTGCCAAACTTTTTTTCCATTTCTTCCAACAAGAGAAAAATCCCATTTTCAAATGAAGCAGGCATTTGAACTTTCTGATTTGGAATATTTGCCTCTTGGGAACTTCCATTTTCATTATGCAACAATTTTAACATTGAATTAAAAACATATTTAATATTCAAATATTTGAATATTCAAACAAAAAAACGATTAATTCAATGTTCTTTTTGTAAAATAAATTTGAAATGACCATCAGCAAAAAAAATGATATATGCTTCAAGCAATTAAAATAATAATGCAACAAACAATCAATAAATTTTATTTTAAATACGTTTAAATTTAATAATCTGGAAGCACTCCAATGGCGTTTTACTACTACTAGTATGATTTCTAGGTATTATAAATGGATCATTTCCCTTGTTTTATTACTTTCATAACTTTGCATACCTTCTATTGTTATTTGAAGGGTACAAGAAAAAATAATTAATGAGAATAATAATAATAATAAAAAAATAAATACCCAAATGGTCTGAATAATAATATCAATTATTATTTAATACTTAAATAAACACGGTAAAGATTTTATTAATAAAAATCGCCATTCGTACATCATTTTCATTATATATTTCGATAGCATCACTATCATCATCAGGTTACCTACATTCACGACGGATTAATGACTATACTGTATTGATAATATATAAACAAATTATAAAATCTATAAATTTTAAATTATAAATAAAGATTTCAAACAATTAATTTTTTTAAAAATAATTTTCAATAATCAATTATATTTAAACTTTTAAAATTATTTAAAAAATATTATTTTAATTATTTTTTTAATTATTTAACATTACTATTATTCAATATAAATCAACATACAAAAGTTAAATTAAAAACATTCAACACACACGTATTCACTGCATTCTGCACATTGATTTTAGGATTAAAAGTTATTATCAATAATGCTTCACATATCACACGCTCAAAAA
>CAUHTR010004119.1:0-37349 GCA_959609185.1 Schmidtea polychroa | reverse complement strand
CTTTAGTTTGGCATCTGATGAAATAAGGCAGGAAAATGATTTTAATATATGTTTGGGAGTTATCATTCATTTCACTAATTGTCTGATTTAACTTAATATGCGAAAATATTCTTTTGCCTCTGTAGTTGGGAAATTGCATCGATGCATTTGTCTTTTTGTCACTCGTGGTACATGAATGAATGTTTTTTTTCAACTTAGCTAATAAATTTGCGTCTTTAAATAATGCAGAAAACACGTTTTCATAATTTTTACGTTTTTCTTGCAAGTTTCTGCATATTTAATAGCTTTTCATATATCAATTTTTGTCGATTGCAATGCTTTACATAGACCTATCGTAATGTTGAAAATGTCTTCTAAGACTACTAGTGAAATAATGAATTCTGCTTCAATAAGAGTTGAGCAACATTTTTGCTTCTATAGATAAATCTCTCTCTGATGGGCACTTTCTTCTGTTGCGTCCAATATCTTTACACGCGAAACATCTCATCTCTGTATTATATACTCTCTGACTGCACTCTCTGAATTTGTGCCCTTCTCTTCCACATTGGAGGCATTTCTGAAGCCTTGGTTTCCGACATTCTTGACTCATATGACCCACCTCCTGACAATTCCAACATGTAATAACTGGTCTGTTTCTAACCGGTATTTCTCTTTGTTGAAATTTGTTCTGGAAATTATCTGCTTTCATATTCGGTGTTAAATTATATCTTTGTTCACTCCATTGTGAATTTGTAAAATTTTTGCTTCGGTTCTGTCTATCGGTAAATCCTTGCGTTCTTTCTATTTAGAACTGAAATTCTCGATACTTCAATATTTATATCATCGCCCCTCTTTATCACTACTTTTATTTCGTCGACGCTCATCGCATCTCTCATCTTTATTTCTTTCTGTCATTGTGTTTGATACAATGGACCAAAAATTATGACATTATTTCTTTCTTGACCCATTTATGCTTCAGAACTTGGTCAACGATCTTTTCTATTTTTCGAAATATACTGGGACAGTATCCTCGTTCTTTTCGTAATTGCATAGGGTTAGGAAATTCAGTATTAACGCTGTTGGCTTCTTGAAAGCCTTTTTCAGTCTTGTTCAAAACAAGTTTCATTTTCTTCTATTGCTTCATAAATCGGCAACAACTCTCTTGATTCAAATATTTGATCATCATACTTTTACTGGGCTGTTCTAGCCCACATAATTGGAAATACCTCTTGCATTCTCAAATAAAAATTTCTACATCAACACTGCCGTCGTAAATATCTGGGACCATTTTATTGATCATTGCCAGGGTCACCATGTTAATAATAAAAGCTTAATTATCTAAAAATATATTTAAATACAAATTGATTGCCTAAATCTGATATTATTAAAACAACCGATTTCAATGGCGAATTAATTAATTTAATAATAATGATAACTATGCGTGCCAGCATTTATAATTATTATACTAAAAATACGACAGGAGTATGAAAGGAGATCGAGCGCTGGATCAAGGAAGATTGATTGCTAGTAGCAGTGCAAGAACACTAAAGGAAAAGTCCGCCCGGTTCTTGATTTTAAAGAGCTCAAAAATTACGTTAAGAGTCACATCGGTGACAATGATGTATGTGGCGAAAGTTTAAAGAAATGGCGACAAATGGGAGATCAAGTGGTAATGCTCGATTTAAAGAATTCCTATATGCAGTAACACATCAGCAAAGATCTTTGGGAATACCAAAAAGTTCGATACAAATGCAAGTTTTATTACTTAACAAGATTAGGATTCGGCCTCAAATGTGCTCCAAAAATAATGTCTCAAGTGCTCAGAAAGTGTTAAGTCACAACCCCAGAATCAAAGATGCGACAGATCACTACATTGATGATATCGCTGTAAACACAGTCAAAGTTCAAATTAACGAGGGTGTGAATCACTTGGCTCAATATGGCTTGACTACAAAGCCAGCATAATCAATAGAAAACGCAAAAGTTCTTGGGCTCAGAATAAAATGTAATCGCGCTGGTCACCACTCATGGACCAGGGGAAATGATGTCGGTGCAATAGCAAGTAAAATTACTCGTCATACGCTGTTCTCTATATGCAGTAAGCTGGTTGGACATTATCCAGTCACAGGGTGGGTCAGAGTGGTGTGCATTTATATTAAAAGAACTATAATGGGAGTGAAATGGGATGACTAAATTGGAAAAGAATGTGAATTGAAGCTGACAGAAGTGATCACTCGTGTTAAAACAAGCGATCGGTCAAGGGAAAGTGGACGGTAAATAATAGTGATTGCGGGGTTCTGTGGTGTGATGCGAGTAGTCTCGACCTAGGGGCTATGCTGGTAATACATGATGATGTTGTTGATGATGCTTAGGCGTCACCTGTGGATCGCCAATAAACTCACCGCCGACGGAAGTTTAACTATCTCTGTATGTGTAGTAAAGTCAGCAGAGAATCAAGCAGATGTTATTACGCGTGTTCCAGCGAAATGGCTGAAGCCTGGGAATTTTTTCGGATGTGTAGGACTGTCAACAGAGCAAATAAAGGACCGCAATCGCAAACACGATTTCGGCCTGGAAAACTAAATCTACTTCATTCAATCAGAAAATCCAGAAACCGATCGAGACAGCACAAAATACGTCTTGAGAAACTGCACAGAATGTAGATCGATCGACCAAACTGATTAAATGGAAGTCACGGAAAACTGGAAGAGACTGGTGATTGACGTCACGCACTATGAGGAATCAACATTTTTGACCATGATGCACTGCGGGCCCAGCAGATTTGCAATCTGAAGGAAAATAGACCGGGAGGTCTCACCGAATATTGTAAGAAATTTGGAGGAAGTATTCCGAGAGAAATCCAGTATCAGATCTATTGGTGGATAATGGAGCAAGTTTTCAATCTAATTCCCTCAGTGAGCTCTGTTGTAGATGGAATGTTAAACCAACCTATAGATGCGTTTATCGATCCACTGGAAATGGGATCGTAGAAAGAAACCACCGGACAATTAAGTATCATGCGAATTCCCGAGATATCGTCTTCTGATCAGGGCCGTCGAGACCCAGCCCGGGCCACCGATGCAATTCGTCAGAACGTGCCCTCTTTACAATTACACTGATATATTTTTTTCAAAAACATTTGTTTTAGTTATCCTATTTATTACTTATGAAATTCCATGATACATATAAACTTAAATTTTCACAAACTTAGATTTTTAAAATTATTTAATTATATAAAAAATCTAAATATGATTATATCGTGGACCCCGATGATATGTATCGCCCTCTTATCAGTGATGCTTCTGGTATAACGCCACACCCAGAGATAGCATCAGTAAGGACACAGCCTCGTTGGAAGGTTTGTTCAAGTATCATTAGAGATTTTACTGATGAAAAGAAGATGAACCCTCAGAAACGTATAATATACAACTGGGCAAAGGGTCGTTGTGAAGCCGATACCGGCAAAGTGTACTACTCAATGGCCCATTGGAATTGTAATCGGAATTCTGCCAAACATTGAAATAGATGGAACATCGCGACACATTGCAGACACCCAACCAACAGTGGAAGATGTTCCTGATGATAAATCCAAATACCATTCTAAGACAGATCAAACAAGTGAGATGGAAGCGGTCATGTGTGACGGCTGGCCGAGACGACCACGGAGGAAGCCGCTTTATCTTGATCAGTATGACTTGGATACATCATACTGATTACGGGGGAATGTGCGAGAAAATACTGCGAAACTGTTGCGTAACAGTATCGAACGACTAAACTGTTGTGCAATAGTTCTTGTCGATATCATATTACGTTTCGGTAATTTAGATCACTATATTGATGTAGGTTTTTAATTAAATAAACGGTGTGCTTCTTATCTCATATCTTTTGGAGAACATTCAAAAAGTTGTTATTGTTTTATTATTCGTGTTTTTTTTGTATTTCTACATTCACATATATACACTCATCCCAGCAGTCCCAATATACAGATTTTAAAGGTGACTCTGTTAGGCTCTGCAGATTTCTTCATTAGGATTAAGCAATTATAACACTTAGTAAATTCCGTTACGCTCTTCACTCTCTCAACAAGACACGAAAATTAACTAAATATAAGCGTATTAAAATATGAAAATGTAAGAAATGGTATTAAGTCAAATAATAACAGTGATAAACAGAAACTCATATTAACTCATGGTCACACAGTATAAATACGTCGAAGTAGTCAGTCAGATCCACATTGGAACATGTTAATATTCATGTATTTCCACATTATAGTTTGACTCGAGAAGGTTCTGTTCTCGGCTACATTTGGTATGGTAAGCGTGAATCTTCCGTCATTGACTTAGCACCAATTTAACTTTGCTGGAAATCAAAAACTTTAAAGACTATCTATGTTTTGAACTCATATTTGATGATAAAAAATGAAGACGAAAATTGAATTAATTTTTTTTGTAATTAATATTTATATTTACATAATTAAGATTATTACCGTAGGGTGCCGATTTTAATACCATGGTACACTATATGGAAAACGCCAAAATTTTGATTTACTTTGAAATCCAAATATTATACCAGATACACTATTTGGTTTATTATATCATGGTTTAGTGTACCATGATATAATATTTAGCACTTTTTTAAAAATAGTATACCACTGGTACACTATTTGGGGAGGTATACTATTCGGCACTCTACGGTATTTATTTAATGAAATAATTTTTTCAGTTGTTTAACAGCTAAGGAATCAAGAAAAAAATTATTAAATTTCTAAGTTTTTGCACCCCCACATGAAAATAACAAAGTTACGCATCTGACAGTTAATCTATAATATATCTATAATTCTATAGTATATAAAAAAATTATGATTTTGTTTAGTTTTTGGTTTAGTATTTATAAACTCAAGATATCAACAATAAAACGTTTTTATTTTACTAAAAATAGATTGGAATTAGAAAGATTAGCATATTATAATTACATTTTGCATTTATAATACAGATTAAATCTCAAAATTCCTTCATTCAAAATGTTTAGTATGTATTTAATATTTAAAAATATAATTTATAAACCAACAAATTCGGAAACTATCAATATGTACAAAAAATAATAATAATTACATAATGTATTTCTTATTTTCTTGATTCAAAAGGATCAGACCAAACACGCATGTTTGCAGGTTGAATTGCTTCCCTGTCATAATTTTTTCTATGAATTTTTTGAATTTCTTGATACTCCTTTATGTGCATTCTAGGATAAATAAGAACTGCATACAATGAAAGTCCGGTTAACCCGACGATGCTAAATATATGCCAATAGTGCTTCATTATAAATATTTTATTTGACAATCTAGTTGACTATAATTTAAGTTAATAATTATAAGCCAAGCTACTAAAAGTAAATTTCAACTTTTGTCAACCAATAAACTATTTAACTAAAGTTAAAATATACTTCATTTAATTTAATAGAAAACAATATTAAAACAAAATAACTTTCACTATAGTAATTTCAAAATAACAATCCAAACTATTTCAACTAATTTTAAATTGACCAAAAAAAATATTTTGAGAACAAGAAATTTTATTAAAATTTAATCATTACATAATGTGTAAATTTAATGTTTAATAAAAGTAAATATAAATTGAGCAAAGGCTTTTGAAACAAAACCCCTTGAAATAAAAAATCGACAAAATTGCCACTGCTACTTTTTTCAGAAAATTGAAAGTTTCATGCATGTCATTCCAAACGCTCAGAACCTCATTTCCTGTGGTTTTAATACATTGCAGGAATCACGTTCAATTGTTTTTAGTCGAACTCGTAAGTCAACAAACTTTTGTTTCTAAATTAAGCTGGACTGTAGCTCAGCTAACTGTTTTCGAAATCTTGTAATTCCATCCAGCAAACATTTTAAATCCAACTTTTTAAAATCGACTGTATTTGGATAATTTATAAATTTTGTATATTCAAACTTTCTAAACTGCACAAAACGCACAGAAAATTGTTCAAGGCTTGCGTTGATTGTCTCTAAAAAGACCAAGATCTGAGTTTCTTTAATAACAGTTGCATGGATTTCTATATCAGTATAAAAATTTTTAAGTCTTTGAAAATATTGAAACTCTTGTTTTTCGAAATCACGTTTGAAAATTTTGAAATTTTTTTCAAATGCGGTTATAAAGTCAAAAGCCTCATCAACAGTTTTTCCAAAACCTCGGAATTTAGTGCCATTTAGATGCAGAACTTCTCGGGTTTTAAAATAGCTCGAGTTCTCCATTAGCTCGAGTTTTCTATTTGCTCAAGTTTTCTATAATTAATTAATTTTTAATTAATTTGAGTTTTTTTGTAATTACTTCATTTTGTATATAATTGAATGTTGTAAGCAATCGAATTATCTAATAATTCTATTTTCTATTTTATTTAGCTATTTCTTAAGCAATTTTAATGGGAATTTTTATAACTCTTTAATTCTTTTTTAATAATTTTTTTTGTTCCTTTTCTTAATTTTTTCACTGTTTGCCATGGCTTCTTCATATGTAAATAACATCAATAATCATTCTTAATTTTTTTTAATTAATTATTTATTTTATTTATTATTACTTTATTTTCGAGTTTGGAGAATTTTAAAATGCGTTGTTTCTTTCAATTTTATTATACATGTTTTATTTATCGACAATATGTCGTGTGCTTTACTTTGTATTATTTTATGTATAAACAGATTTTAATTCGACTTGGCACGGGTTCCATTCTATGTATTGGTGAATCATTTAAAAAAGCTCTCAATTTTCGGCTCTAGTCCAACACATTTTTGTGATATCAGTTGCCTTTCTTGAAGCTAATCCCTTTTACGCTACAAATGCCTTAATCCATTGAAAACTTTGTTTAGAGGAAATATTGTTTTCGTCGCCTAAAGAGATTGCCTCATAGAAAATAAATGTTTTAGTAACGTCATTGTTTAAGATATATTAATAACAAATTTACGAATAAATAAACAAAATTATTAGGGGGAAAATTGGCATGACAAATGGGAACGATCTATGGAAATTCGGAAAAGAAAACGGAGGTAAAAAAAACGAGAAATGAAAAAAAATGAAAATTAAAGATAAAATTAAGTGCCACAAAGTGATGAGTTATAAGAGGAGAAGCACAACAGTTACGAGAGAACATTTTAGATAGAATTGTGGGAGAATATTTGGAAGAAGATTTGAGTCAAAGGAAAACAAGAGAGAATACGACATTTATTTGGAGAATCTGAAGAGAATTGAAGAGTGGAAAACTTAAAGAGAGAAGCTTAGAGAAAAGTTAAAAGGAGAATTCGAAACGAGAATTCAGCAATAAAGGATATGCACCCAAGGCGAGTCAGTTCATAATCGAGTAAAGTTCGGCAAATAAATCCAAGTCAAACTAAAAAAAAACAACCAGTTGAATTACCAATTGTCATACTACTCAGATTTGTCAAATAAAGATTATATACACGTGCAACTCTTCACCATAGTGTTGTAATAGGCACTGTGTAATCAGTAGTTAGCTTGTTAGGTCAATTGTATCGCTGTGGAAATATTTGTGATATTCAATAAAGTTTCTAGTGTTAATTGTTATCTGTGGGCCAACTGAAAGCACGATTGGAGTCAAAGAAATAATTCCTTAAATTTAAATTTCACCAACGACCCAATAACTCAACATCATTATGCACAGCTTCCAAATTTCCGACAACAGCATATCTTCCAAAACACGCAGAGAAGTCGTTTTGCCTCCTCTTTAATGTTTTCTCTGTTCTTATATAACGGTCGAAGCATTGCAATATAATACCCACAACCATCTCCTCACTGAAATACTTTCGACATTGTAATAACTTTTGCCATTTTCAACAAAGAAAAAACTTCTTGAATTAACTTAATCGTAAAACATTGTCTCTTTATAATAAAGCCTTCTAATATTAAAAATTCTTTAAAATTTTTACTTAAACAAATTTATTTAGGCTATGATATTTAATAAAGATTTTCATTAATTAATAAAGTTATACTGATACGATTAAATATTATTCGAATAGTTCTTTTAAGAATTTGGATACTATTTGTTTTAGGAATAGTACCTGGAATTTTCCATTAAGTATAGATCACGTGTTTAAATAAATATATAAAGTGAACTTGAAATAATTATTTTTATGAAATTTAAAATTATTATAAAAATATTATTGTTAAATAGTCTATTTTAGATTTGTATTCATATTTGTGATTTCATTTACAATAAATAATAATCATACTTTAACAACTTTTTTTCAATGTTTAAATTTTATAATTCTAGAAAAATGTAAAATAATTTATTATTTATACATTTAATAAAATATTTATTTCTAAATTTTAGAATAAATGAATTATAAATTAGAAGGTTTTACATTTATCGATAGAGCAGCTGAAGAATTGTATGAGTTGTCATCTTATCTTCATAGAAATCCTGAATTATCTCTAAAGGAACATAAAGCACATGATTACATTTGTTCATTTTTGGAAAAAAACGGATTCAAAGTTGTCATTTCTTTATTATTTCTTAATAGCTGTAATAGGTAGAGAGAAATTTTATATTGGAAACTGGTTTCTTAGCGACATATGAGACTGCACCGAAACCTCACTTTGCTATACTCGTTGAAATGGATGCATTACC
This sequence comes from Schmidtea polychroa, assembly GCA_959609185.1. Classification (NCBI taxonomy): domain Eukaryota; kingdom Metazoa; phylum Platyhelminthes; order Tricladida; family Dugesiidae; genus Schmidtea; species Schmidtea polychroa. Next base: position 28,724 of record CAUHTR010004119.1, on the reverse strand, counting down.
CGATATTGGTAAAGTTTCATGATTAGATTTTATATTAAAGTAATAATGAGTTGTAATAATGCCAAGATGAAGTGGGGCGAGGGTAAATCTAAAATTTCTCATGAGAGGGGGAGCAATTACGAAAAAATTGTCCATTAAACACACATGGCAATGATTTAATTATAAGATAACGCCAATCAAACATTCTTTTCACGATATATTTCGACAGTTTTCCTGTCATCATCAGGGGGGATATAATAACTATGTAAATTAACCACTTGCCGGGCGCGCGCTCAAATATGAGTGCAAAAAATGTGTACTACTTCGGGCGAGCGCTCACATGTGAGCGTAAACTCATATAGAAAAAATATTGTCCTTTGAATAAGAAATCTGATCCCGGGCGTGGACTAACATATGAGCGATATTTCGAACAACATTATTTTACGATATTTATGTTCTAAACTGCCATTTCTAGGTCATTTTTTTGATAAACACATGTGAATTTTCGGCTATACACACATGAATTCCAGGTTCGTATTTTTTTCATATTTTCTAAAATATCAGTTGTCCAATAACCACGCTCGCGACTGCATCGTTTTTCAATTGTTTCACTTCGTTCTTCGGACATTTCGTGTTTTTTTGTTTGTGTATGTGTGTGCCTCACAGTTGACTAATTTTATGATGGGACTCTTATTTAATATCCTAAGAGATGATATCTACACAGTGGCTCTTATTTTTTTTATATAATAACAATAATTAATAATTAGTGAATACAAACTCGGAAAATTAAAAAAAATATATTTACGTTATATTTTGATTATATACTATTAATTAATGATTTAAAAAAATAGTTTTTTTTTGACCGAAAACATGAAAAAAAATCGTCCGGCAAGTGGTTAAGGATTTTAAACAAATTTATTAATTATATAACAACTTTTTCATTTAAAAAAACATTTAATTATTTTTAAAAATTATAATTAAATTAATATATTATTTTTAAAATTTAAACATTCAGAATTTAATTTAATAATTTAAAAAATTTTATTAATTATTTAATTTAGCACAACAATCAATACATACAATATACAAGAAAAAAAATTTAATTTATTAAGCTTGGAAATCCAATAGATTGATAAATAACTTTTATTAATTAATTATTAATTAATTTCTTTATTGATTTAAAATTATTATCGTAACTATGAAAAACATTATAATTGTTGAGGATACCTAAATAACAAATTTATAAATAAATAAATAGAATTACTCGGGGAAAGATCGTCATGACCAGCGGGACGATCTATGGGAATTCAGAAAAGAAAACGGAAGCAAAAAGAAATGACAAATGACAAAGAGGAATGAAACAAAAGAAATCAGACATGAAAACAAAAACAAAGGTCAGTACTAATTAATTAGTACAAAAAAGGAAAAGGAATTTCGAAATCGGGAAAATAGGAAAAACAACAATATTCTTATCTCGACAGCTTGTCAGAGATAACGAGAAAAAAAACAAAAACAGGTCGCAGCTGCAAAAGGGAAAGTTAGAAAATATCTCGACAGCTATCAAAGATAACTCAGTGGCAGGGAAAAGTTGGGAAATTATGTGGAAGAAAAATCGGGAAATTGAAGATAAACTGAAGTGCCACAAAGTGACGAGGTATAAAAGGAGGTAACATAGCAGAAGCAGGCAGAACTATAGAGAGAACAATTTAGAAACAATTAAGAGAACACTTTAGCGAACAGTTTGGAGAAACAATTGAGAAACCAATTTAGAAGTTAAAATTTGAATAAAATTGAAGCAGAGAAACTAAAGAGAAAACAGAAATAAAGAGAAGCAGCAAGATTTTATTCAGTTGGTAATAGAGTAAAGTTCGACGAGTAAATCCAGGTCAAAATCAGAAAACAACCAGTTAAAATTACCAATTATTGCACTCCTCAGTTGTGAGAGATTTGTCAAATCAAGGTTATACGCGCGTGCTATTCCTCACCATAATGTTGTAATAAGCACTGTATAATCGATAGTTAGCTTGTTGAGCCAATTGTATCATTGTGAAAATATTTGTGATATTCTCTTCTTATATTCTTGTTTTTCGTTATTTCAAACGTGCGTATTTTTGCTTTTCTGATTATTTAAACAAGTGGTTTGTTTTTTATATATCTTTTAGTATATTCTAATATAATATATCTATATAAATACATATGCAAATATCTATAAATTGGAGGCACTACAATTATTATAATTGTGTTTATCTTTTAATTTTCTACCTTTCACACCTCTTTCCCTCGAGAAATATTGATTTTTAGATGTTCATAAACTATGTTATAATACAGCAATGTCGAATCCCGGTTATTTTAGATTATCAATAAGTCACAGTTCAATCTTTCTATCACACGGATGCTTATTGTCCCGAGCCAACATTTGCACACGCTCGACGTTATATTGCTCTAAGTTTTTGGAAATGATTATGAGATTATTAAAATTTCAAAAATCATTTTAATTTTCTTAAAATACAATTAGGACATGCTTGTGGACACAATCTAATTGCTGAATGTAGTGTTGCTGCTGGTCTCGGATTAAAGGAAATCATAAAAATTCATAACCTAAAAGGAAAAGTATGCTATGAACATTTTAATAAAATTCGTTTCATATATTTGAAAGGTTTTTCTGACCTTAATTTTAAATTATTTTACGTTCTACTCTTAAGTAATGTTACAAAACTGGAAGGGTGTCTTAATTCCCACTTGAAACAGTAGAGAAAATTATTTTTAATAGAACATTGTTAAAGTATTTTAAAATTAGGTATGTCTCAGAAGTTCAATTATAAATAATGTATGCTTATAGTTGATATTATTCAATCTTTTAATTATAATTTCTGGGAGTATAAAATGATGATTTCTTGGTAGTAGCATTAATTAAATTTTAAACAATTATATGATAGTTTAAGCCTTGGCTGCGAATAATATATTTAATTGTTTACAATATAATTTCTAGGGTATTGAATATAATTTCATACATTATCGCAACTTAATGGAATGAAAATGTTCTATTATTTTCGAAGTGTTCAAAAAATAATACCCGTAAAATGCCCGTAAAATAGTTTTTGAATGAAAGTTTGTTGTATAAAGATTACAAGTCTTAGTTCTTAGAAATCTCTGTGAGTTGTAGAATATGAGGCACGAGTATATTACAATTAATTTCTTACAATGAAATTAAAAAAAATATATTCGATTTGAATATGAAAAGCAAATTATATTTACTAAGAGAAAGTAAAATGTCGTATAATAGAAGCTACTGTAAAACTCAGCTGAGTTTGCAATAAAATTTGTTTCAAGACAGATGGAATGGGTTTATACTGCTTTTACGGAAATAAATTTTAAAAATTATAGAAAATGAACATGTATTCATGCTAAAAGAGCGTTGTTTAAATGGTCTAGTGTCTTTCATAAATTTGTCATCGATTCTTCCCCAATTGCCTTAATGACTTACTTTCTATTGTCTGCGTACACTTACAAATTAAGAGTTAAGAAATGAAAAAAAGAAGAAAAAATTCATTTCATAAAAATGTTAACAGAAAATTACTTTACACAATACATAGTTATTTCGGATTCAATTATAAAAGACTTTGACATTAGCAATCGTATGTGACTGCTAAAACTGGAAAAATGAGAATCGGCATCCATTTATACTAATTTTTGGTGTCCACCCACACCTTATTTGCCACTATGAATTCAGAATGTGTTTAATTTAAGAATTTTAGACTAACAGCGCACAGGGGTGGCTTAAGAAATTTTGTCTAAGTCGAGCGCCCTAGGCAAACTTTTATGAAGCGCCTACCCTAAAGAATGTCAACTGAAACATAACGTTTCAATCTATATAACTATATAAACTAACCCAACCAAACTTTGCCTAACCTAACCTGACTAACCTTGACTAATTTGCAAAGTTTGATGAGGCTAGCTTATATAGTTTAGGAGACATGATCACATTTGTATTTTAAAATTCTACAAAAAAAACATTCTTTGATTTTATAATTCAAAGAAATGCATACAAATCCTTACGAGACGTCACCAAATTTGAGCTAGAATACAGCTAAATTCAATCATTATTTGAAGATAAATTTATTATAAAAAATGTTAAATCATCAAACGCATATTTTAATAAATAATTTTTTTTCTATAATCAAGAAATAATTTATAAAAATATTTTTACGCCTTACAAAATTGAGAGGTCCTTCGTATGTTAATACAGCTAATAATCATTCTTAATTTTTGATTTCACTAATTCATTCTTTTATTTTCAAACTGCTAGACTTTTCGAATGCGATGTTTCGCTCATAACTATAGCGGTGCTTGTCTTATTGCGTTTCGTCACTTTAATTATATGTGTTTAATGATCCTTAAGATGTTATGTACTTTATATTTACTTGAGGTATGATCATATATTTTAATTCGACTTGCAACAGTTTTGTTGTTTTTCAAATGTATTTAAACAGAATTCAAAGCTCAAGCTCTCCAACATGTTTTAAACAGTAATTTTATTAATTAAAAAATAAAATATTACTCTTGTTTTGATAATGCTCAAAATTTCTAGTATTTATCACTCTCACAACAATTTAATTCAACTTCACATATTCCAATTCCAATCAATTTAATTTATAAACTTTTTAATAACTAGATTAAATTAAATTTTAATTAAATAATTAAAAAAAAATAATAAATAAATATTAATTTTATAGAAAATGGCATGTTAGTAGCATTTTAAAATTAAACGTTAAACAAGTAAATAACAAGATAAAACTCTCCTGGGAAATATTTATTAACCCTTACAACACTCCTGGGATATTTTATATCCCAAACATTTTTGAAAAATTATTTCTATGTCATCTTTTTTATAATGAGAAAATGGGCGGTGTAGACCTCTGTGACCAACTTTTGGCCGTTTACGACCTGGATAGAAGGTCAGCTAAATGCTGTAAGAAAGTCTTCTACAAAGTTCTAATGCTGTGAGTAACAAATAGTTTTATTATAACAAATTAATCATTTTCTGAAGAAATAAAATTCAGTGTTGAAAGGGTTAAATGAAAATTCTGTAGCAAATTCTTCTTACATTTCCTTGTTTAATATAATTCTAATAATTTACACTCTGTTCAACTATTGCAATTTTAATTTCTATGCCTTAAAAGATAAGAAAAAAATAACGCTAAAGACCGGCAGTGTCCAAAGGACACTTATATGAATAAGAGTAGGTAAAATTTTTTATGTATGCTTTGTTAAATTTTTGATATTTCTTTTTATTTAAATTATGATGTTATACATTTAGTACATAAGATATTTTTATTGTAGTGTTCCATACAAACAGGTAAGCTGCAGATTTTAAAATGTGCCCGATAAATACTTCCGGTCCTCTAAGGGTTAAACTCATACATTCTGAAAGAGTGACAATGTGATTCCAATTTCTCTTCCATGTATTTTTTTACAATTAATTATTTCCATGCAAGCCAATTTGATGGACCTTATAAATACTCTTTTTAATAATTTCAATCTTTAAAAGATTAGCTATGGTTGTGGACTAAGAATTCATATTAGAATTGCACACTTTCAAAATTATACCTTATAATTAAATGTATTTATAGCTTTCCTTACTTGGCACTCCAGCAGAAGAAACCTGTGGTGGGAAAATAACATATGTAAGAGAAGGATTTTTTAAAGATGTAGATGTTGCGATAATGTCACACCCTTCTATGGAAAATGTTGTTCATAAATCACATTTAGCAGTATCACAGTAATAAATATTATAAAATGAATAATTTTTACTTGGTTTTAAAGATACAATATATCTTTCATTGGTAAAGAAGCCCACGCTGCTGCATCTCCATGGATGGGTAAAAACGCTCTTGATGCTGCTGTAATTGCTTATCAATCTATATCATGTTTAAGACAGCAAATTAATCCAACTTGTCGAATAAATGGTTTAATTGGCATTTTATTATTTTACATTTTAATGTTAACATTTCTAGGAATATTTATTCATGGGGGTGTTGCTACTAATATTATTCCTCATTACATTGAAATGGAATATGAAATACGTGCGACAACAAGTCACGAATTAAACAATATTGTCCCAAAAGTTTTATCTTGCTTTGAAGGAGCTGGTATTGCTACAGGGTGTCAGGTTTACTTTTTTGATTAATTGTAATCATGAATTCTAAAAAATTTAAAACTGTGAAACATTATGTATTTAATACAAATATTTTAATAAAACAAACATATTTAAATTAGTGTTTCGCAATAATTATGATATTCCTTGTGACTAAATTGAAATATATGAATGAATAAAAACAAAATATTAGAAAAAATTAAGATACATGAATTTTTAAATTTATTTTATTGCAATGAAATCCTTTTATTTAATTTTTTAATATAACACTGATTTATTTTAATGATTTTTCACTCACACATATATATATATATATATATATATATATATATATATATATATATATATATATATATATATATATATATATATATATATATATATATATATATATGATCAAAATCACTTGAAAAAGACTGCCAAAATACGTGAATATCAACAAAATATCGATATATTTACTGATTCATAGTCAAGCTTTTAATAAATACAATGTCAATTGAAAAGAAGTCAGTAGTGAAAATTTAAAAAAGTTCTTCAATATATATTATAAGAACTTTTTTTTCCAATTTCACCACTGATTTTTTTTCCATTGTATTTATTAAAAAGAGTTTAAAGACTATAAATTAAATTCTATAAAAATTCGTGAATATCAAAAACATCGATTTACTGATTTCTAGTCTTCAAAGTCTTTTTATTATATATATTATACATTGCTAAGCCTTGTGATAAATTAAAACAAGGTTTTTAGACAATAAATTGTTTCGCAGATGGTATTCAGAATTGTCGATAATAAAATGACCAAAAATACGTTCCCGAAATCGTATTTACTAAAAAATTTTAAATAATTTTTTTTTACGCGCACTATAAAACCAAATTAAATAAATAATTTATTTAAATACTTTCGTTTTTAAAAGAATTAAAAAAAAGATAATAATAATTGAACTAGTGAATAATTAATTAAAAAGTAAATGAGACAATTAAAACAATAAAACAACACTCGTGAACCTAAAGCAAATCATTTTTTTGTTTTGAAATTCAGAGAAAGACAAAAATGAATATGTATATAATATCATACTACGAAGGTAATTATACTTTGTTTTAAAATGCAGTTTCTTATTTTACATCTTTATTATTAAAAAGCGTTTGCTTGTTTTTTCTTAATTAACATCGACTGTTTAATATCGAATTTTTGATGTTCTTGAAATAAATAGCCATCTAATTTTTTAATGCAGTGGTGGTCAAACTACGGCCCGTGTAGAGGTTCTATCCGGCCTGCCGCAGATTTTAAAATAATAGTATATAAATTTATAATTTCAGTGTTTTAAAAAAAATAACTTCGGGAGAGGTGTTCCATTTTTTATGTGCAAAAAAATTCGAGAGAGTTGTATTAGAAATAAACTAAATTCAATTCTCAGAACCGGTTCATTTCGGTTCCAACCAAATTATGAGGAACCTTTAGAAAATCAGACATAGCTTCATTGGTCGCAGTAGTATTAAAGACTTTAAAAATATAATTTTTTCTCAGTCCGTTTATTAATTTTACAATAAATTATATTAACCTGCCTCAATTATTTCATTTGTTTTTGTCCTGCCCTTAAAATGTTTGTCCATCACTGGTTTAATGTTTTATCCTATAATTTTACTTTAATTATGTTATCAATAATTCAAAATAACAAAATTAATTACTTTTATTTGGGTTTATACTTTTGCACTCGATTTGCAGTCGTACTGTTGTCATAATAATAGTTTTCGAAAATCTAGTTTATTTCAATTAATTAATTAGAGATTTTGTTTTTCGCATATATTTTCATTCTTTTCATTTTCTTTCATAGACTTTCCTGGTCATTCATATGCGTTATATTGTTCATCAGTATTAGGTACTTCCGTGTTATCTTACCCCCAAAAATTAAATTAAAAAAGAACACATATAATTATTATATTTATTTTCTAAATCACAGTTACAAACTCAGCAAATGTTTGTAAAGAGTTTGTAAATGGTCATCCAAGGTGCCAGAAAACCACAATGTCGTTGAGAATAGTGTCGAACACATCGGCACTGTTGCTTAGAACACGTTTGCGCCACATAAACTCACATAATCACATAATCACATAAATCACAGACAGCCTTAATAAATTCATGTTCAATAATGTTCAATAACGTCATCAATAATTTATTCGCTCATTTTTTATATTGTTATTTTAATTGTATTTTATAATTTAATTTTTGGGGTTAAGATATCACGGAAGTACCCAGTATTATTTCATTTTCTTTTCAAATTTTCTTTTTAATTGTTTGATATATTTTTAATGTGCGCATCCTTATTTATTTTATTAGAAATAATTATTGAAATTTTTACAGCTTCTGCAATTTTTCAATTCTTAACTTTTAATAGATTTAAAATTGAAAATATATACAGAATTACAATTTTTTGAGCATCCAAATATAAAATAATTTTAATTTTATGAATATTTCACAGGTTCAAATATCAAATAAATATCCGATTGTTGAAAATCTGATAAGCAATAAATTTCTAATTGAAATTTTTGAAGTAAACGCTAAAAGCTTAGAAATACCTTTGAATGAAGACAATGGATTATCTGATGGGTCATCAGATGTTGGCAATGTGAGTCATGTTTGTCCAACCCTTCAACCTCTTTTTTATATTGGTACAAATTTCGATACTCATACTAAAGAATTTGCTGTTGAAACTGGTAATGAATAAACTAAAACATGACATTTATTTGATATTCAGGTAAAAGAGAGGCTCAAAACTATGTTTTAACACAGGCAAAGTGTATCGTTGGGACCCTTGCAGATATCTTATGTGATTTCTCGGGAAATTATATAGCTGAAATAAAAAAACAGTTTGAGAAAGACTTAGTATTGTATGGTAAAACACTTTCTGGAACTTTTGTTAAAGTCTTAAGATAATTTTCGTTGAAAATCGAATTTCTTAGTTAATTTTTGATACATTTTAGCCTATTCAATATGTATGACTTGTTATATTTAATAAATTAATTACAATGTCTATTACAATGTTTCCCGACTTTCTTTATACCATGCCCCACCGTAGTATTTTCAAAAGTCATATACCCCACCAGTCCCTTTGAAGTAGCTGTCAAATCTCGATAATCAGTATTACCAGTATGCAAAAATAACGGTCGATAAAATTGCTGTATGCACGTTTTTATATTTAGTCGTGAATAGGATAATAGTTGCTCGACGTAATTAAAATAATAATAATAATAATAATAATAATAATAATAGTAATAATAATAATAATAATAATAATAATAATAATAATAATAATAATAATGATATTAATATTGATAATGGTAATCATGACAATAATAATAATAATAGTGATTATATTAAACGTTATAGGAATAATATTAATCCTATCAGTAATATTAATAAAGTTGTGTATATTATAAGAACCTTTTTTCCAATTTCACCACTGATTTTTTTTTCAATAACGTTGTGAATATCATTATAGACTATCAGGAGGTTAAGATGGGTGTTATATTAGTAAAATTCTCGATGTAGCCTTGCTACTACATTACCATAGATGTAAAAAACGACAGGAATGAAATAAAAAACGATAGAAAACGTGCTATTACATTAAAAAACTTAAACTACAAATTGTAAACATGTCATTATCTACCAAATTTAAAGAAATTTAAAACTGAACTCGTAGTTATGAAAAAGGTATAAATTGTACTTGAAAAGTTTANTGCACAAATCAAAGTCAATTGCAAAAGGAGATTCCAAAATTGGTTGTTAAGTATGATTTCCGTCACAGACTTTCCCCTTTCAGCATACTTTGATCCAGCACCCACTTCCTGTAATCGCGATCCATGACAGTTTCTTGCAAAGCATCTTTCGTTTCATATAAACGTTGTATCATTATAAAATAACTTACAAAGCGTGTTTCACCTTGTTTCAGCAGTTCCAGAGTGGAATGTGCCCGAAAGAATGCCAACGATGCTTGATGTGTTGTTATGAACTTAACTACAGAATGTCAATCTGCAATAATACTGGCAACCCATCGTAACTTTCCAACACCCTCAAGTAACAGGTCAAGACAATGAGCTACACAAGTCGAACATACTACTGACGGAAAAGCTTCACTGATCTTTTTCCTTGCTGCGACGCAATTGGCTGCGCTATCCGTAACAACTTGGACAATATTTTGAACCCCAACAGCCTCAATATTTCTGGTTAGTTCTCTTGCAATAAAATTACTATCCTTAGTCTGCCCTGACGTATCGATTACAATTAATATTACAATTAACGTTATATTAAGGTCATTTTGTAGGTTTTGGGTAGAAGCAGGTGTTTAAGGTGGCTATATTGGTGCAATAATCATTACTTCTTGACTATCAATGTATATAACTACCGTAAAGGTAAGTGAAGTCGTTAATTGTGGTTAGGTGTACAAAACTTTGTATTTATTATGATAACAATAAAATAGGTAAATGGATAAAATACTATCAAGTTTATTAACCACAATTATAATAATAAACTATAGAATAATAATAAAATCTTACTGGACGTGGTAAATTACTCGCTATGGGTTCGTTCAAAAATAACTTCTAATAAATTTAGCACAAAACGTCGGAACATACAGTAATAAGATTTTGAATTGTGAATATTGGAATTCAATTAGTTCGTTTACCTATACTTATATTTAATACCTGGGAAATTAAGGATTTAACTAAGTCTTGAAGTCCCTTTTGAAAATTTGGGCAAGGATCCCCCTGTCATTTTGGCTACTAGTATTTTTAGTTTTAAGTTAATATTGGAAGTTATAAATTAATTCATGAATAAGTTATTTGGATTTAACTGACTACATTTTGTATTGCTGATTTTGATACTTGATGAGATTGAGTCGGTGTATATTAGTCGTTTACCTCCTTCAGCCGAACTTCAGCGTCACGATGAAAATTATTTGATATTGTCAATTAAAGATGCCAATGTTTGTTTTTTATTACATAAATAAATTTAATTTTTTTGACTTTTATTCATAATGAAAATAAAGAAAACAATGATTTCTTTTTTAATCCCTTTCCTGCTCGCCCCTAGTTAACTCGTCCAATACAAAAAAAAGACTATCATAGGACAGTCGCTCCTAGTATACCAATCTTTATATTGTAATTTATACCATTTTATAATTAAAAAAAAATCCCAAATCAAAATGACTGAATTGAGATACAATTCCGAAAAAATAAAACGATAAAAAGCTTAATTCAATATCGTTTGAATAAATTTTGAGGCTCAACCTAGATGTCTGCAATCTTGCATTTTCATAAAAAAATGTTGAATATATATATCGCACTTAGAACATATTATCTAGCTTCATGTGGTGTAGTTTCATTGTCCCCAGTACTATATATCACGAGAATTCAACTTCCCATACACATGTGTCACATATCAGAATTTTCATAAAATGAGGTGCCTTGTTGAATAACCTTATCATTAAGAGGTTTATATCGTATGTACCGGATCGGACGAACACAATATGTCCGGTCACGTTTCACGTTGTAGTCGATTTGCTATCCAAAGTACACGTGAAATCTGTTTAGAAGTACTGATTGTTGACCTTTAGTAAATCCAACATCTTATTGATACCGAAGGAGTCGGAGCATTTTTATCATAAACTGGTCAACAGTGCCTTGACTACCATCATTATTAGCTAAAAAAATAACATAATTATCACTACGAGTTGGTTAATATGATCATCACCACTATCATTTCGCAAATACTATTATTATCATTACCACTTTGTTTAAACTTTAGAATTCTCGTGATTGGTCCATTTTATTTTTTGTTAGTTTTTACTTTCTTCTTCTTATATTTTCTATTATCCATTTGGGTGATCTGATACTTTTTGCAGTCTTGTATCTTTTTTCGGTAATTTTTTGTGACTTTATGTGTTAAATATGTTCCACGTGCGATATATATGCCCTTAGTAGGTAGATATGGGTTACAGGAGCAATTTGGTACCCCCCCCCCTTCAATTACTCAATAATTAATCAGAATTTAGATATTTTCATTAATTATTTCCTTTTATTTCATTATTTTTATTTAATTAAGTAATATAATTTTATTTCTTTATTTTATTATTTAATTAATTTAGTTTAAATTTAAATTATTAATTCTTATATGTAATTCTTATTATTTTTTACTAATTTACGCAAACTGAGACAAAAATGTTCAAAATATAAAAATATATTAGTCAAAAAAAATCAATAAAAACAAATTTTTTAACAAAGATTTATTTAAATAACATCAGGTATATTTTCAGCTGTTTCTTTGAGTTGCGAGTATGATGGATCCGGATCGAATTATTGAACAGCAAATGAGTCAACTCCCATATAATGCCCATATGCAAAACTAACATTTTCCCCCACCCAAACCCTTTTATCATCTGCGTTGGTAAGTGCAGTTTTTTCATTTTTTATGATGAATAGCTTGTGATTTTTGTTAGTTATTCTAGTTTGCGGTATAGAAAAAATTTGGTTAGTATTATAACAATCCAGGTACGACTGATGTTTTATGTCACTACCTTTCAATGTTACTCCTTTAGCTTTTTAAGTTTCATCCTCGCCTAACAAACTATAACATTTATGTCTAAGAAAACCCACTCCTTATATTTAAGACCTTTTTTCACGTCTTTGAACTTTCCAATGACAGAATCAAGGTTCTTACTGTATAAGGGATGAGTAGGATCATAATAAGAAGTGTCTAAAAAATTATCTCGGTTCATTGCAGGTAAAAGAACATCAAGCTTACAGTTAATAACTTCAAGGAAAAAGGAATCAGTGTCCCCCAGCAACGATATTAATTTCACAGTTGAATTCGTTACGATATTTTTGTAACTCTTCATACTGTAGCTAATACATTCTAAGTTTCGATAGATCAAGTACAGATTGTCCAATGTAGCTGGGTCTATCTAAACAAATAGCCCCCTTATTTACTAAGTCATTGTCAATTTCATAAGTCATTTTAAACGTTGGTTTAGATGTATATGTAATTAACCTAGAACCCGAATTACATAGCCGAAAATTCAGACGTTTTTTCAGATTCTCTGTGGTCTTGACGTAGAAAATATTATTTAATAACTTATAATAATATTTATCCAAGGCATTAAGTTGAAAATAGTCAGCTAGTAAGAAAACATCCAATTTAAGATATAACATCATGTAATGATTCACAATGAAATTATTTCCAGATATGTTGTGCCTTTTCATATTCATCAACCGTGTATCCTTCCCAAATTGGTGGGAAGTCATACGTATCTTTTAAAACTTCTAAAGAAGTTGTAAATTATATGGGAATAGTCCCATAAAATCAGCTGATGTTAAAGGCAGAGATGTCAGGGTTTTTACTGCATCATTTAAACTGGAACTAACAAATTGATAAGAATCGATAAATTTAATGCTTAAACTATCAACTCTTGCCGTTAAAATCAAAAACCTTTCTCCGCTGGTAGGAATTCAACTAATATCCCAATTTTTCATTTCATTTAAATTATATTTGAGAATACGATATAAATCATATCCCCATAAATTATGAAAAATTACAGGTTTGATAAACCTAATTTGTCTTGAAATATTACATTTGGAACAAGCAGTCCCTTAATATTTACCCGTGTAATGATCATGATCTTTAACTGAATATTTTAATAGTTTATTGCACAAGTAAGAAATGTTTGAAGAACGAAAGGATATTTTCTGGTGAGAAGAAAGAAATTCCATTTTCTTTTTGGAATTATTTACAAAGTAAGGTAATACTATTTTTTCACACATGTAATTTATTTCAGTCTAAAACTGTTCAATACAGTTTATACTATAAAAACTGTCATGTATATTTTCGCCAGTAAAATTATTAATGAAATCGGCAAGTGGAGCTGAAAATATTTATCGTCCTTAGGTAAAACAGCCTCAAAATCACCGTATACAAAATGAGGAGTTTAGATCAATCTTTAAATATCAAGTTCTTATCGGAAGGTAAATTATACAAAGTTGTACCTAGTTGGTTTTCTCACATAATGCCTGATGTTTCTTAAAGGTTTCAGCGAATCTGAATCCATTCAAGCATCGTTCACACCAAATACTCCGAATTCTAACACTTGAAACAGTCTTACAATTCAAAAGCCTGTCAAGATTAGTAACTGCTATGTAATGAAAAGAGTTACTTTCCTCCAACAAAATTAAATTAATGGGAATTCCACCTACAACTTTAGACCTATGTATGACATCTACAAAAGTATGTTTCAATACTTTCTTATCATTTACATTTATTAAGTCAAATTCAACATACGAAAGAATATTAATCGATTATCCAGGATTTTTAGCCTCAAATTTCGGGATATTACACAATTTCATTGGCAAATCAGAAGAATCATAGACAAGATCTGATAAATTATAACTTACTTATTATTATTTTGTCAATTTAAAACTAATTTCCTTACTTTTATTGATTGACCAGTTGCTACCATTTTCGCAGACTTTAGTTATTTTTTCATTCAACAGAGCAATACCGTCATCTAAAAAGGTATCACTCATGGGTTTCGCCGAATTACATATTATGAAGACTGAAATTATCCATCTTTTTCAAATTCTACATCAATGCAGAATTGAATTTTAACATATCCCATTTCGGATATAACAGAATTTAATTTATTTAATAATGGTGCAGGGATAATTAATTAATTTAAATTTAAAGAAACCATTTTAACAATAGCATTTGCCTTATTCAAATTAAATTTATGAAGCTATTCAAGAAGAAATACCTTCAGATCAAGAATCTCTCATTGACGATGACTATATTTTAAGGAATTTCGGTATTTGAGCTGGTTGTATTTTTCGAGTTGTGTGTTTAATATTAAATTTGGTTTTTACTATTTCGCATTCAGTATTTTTGAGTCTTTCCGTCGATATCTCTATGCAGAGGTAATAGGTTGCATTTTGCTTTAAGTTGGTATATTTAGTGGTGTGATTTTTTTCATTTTCCATAGTCATTGCATAAGATTCATTTATAGATCTTAAGTACGACCGAATTGTTAGGTGTTCATTTAAATTGAGGATTTCAATTTCATCGCCTTTTGTTTTTATTATTAAGTTTTCAATATTAATTGTATTTGATTAAGTTAATTATTGTAAGGATAACTATAGATATCATTAATATATTTTGTGGCTTGTTTCAGTTTTTGTCGTACTACTATAAGTCTTTTACCGATTACGTCATCCATTGTTAATAATTTTTATTAATTTTATATTTGTGATTTGTTCCTTTAATAACTTTGTCTTTTATTTTTGTAATTTCTGGTTCATTTAATTGTTCTATGTAATTATCAATTGGATTTTCTGCTACAACGGCAAAAACTTCTAGAAAACTTAGTTCTGGTATACGTGATAATGCATCCGCATTTTTCGGCCTGGTTTGTAGATTATTTTTACATGCATATCTTGTATTTTCGTTGTCCATTTTAGCAATCTACTTGATGTATCTTTATGCTTCCATAAACCTTCTAAGGGTTTATGATCGGTTCTTATTATTATTTCTGATCCATATACATATTGTTTGAACTCTTTAAGTGCAAACATTATTGCGTAACAACATTTTTCTATAGTTGAGTATCGGGTTTCTGCACTTTTTAATGTTTTACTTGCGTATGAAATAACATAGTCCTTGCCTTTTTCTTCCTCTTGACCTAGTACTGCTCCTACAGCTTTTCCACTGGCATCGGATATTATAATAAATTGTTTAGTAAAATCGAGATATCTTAATATAGGTGCGGTTGTTAGTTTTTCTTTAAATGGTTCGAATGCATTTTGTTGCAGTTTAATCAAAGAAGCGATGCTGTCGATAATCAATTGATATGGATAATAATTTTGGCGAAAATGCAAGAAATATAAAAAGCGAAACATTTTCATTAAGCTGATACCACCGAATATGACAGAAATATTGCAACCTCTTCTCTTGAGGTGGCAGTAAATAAGAGTTTACAGGACTCATCTAGAACGAGTTATGACACGTTGCAGACACATTGCAAAATCAAGAAAAACAGACTGAGTAAAAGTGTCCAACTATGAATTTTTTTCAGCATAGCTTGCAATTTGGGAAGGAATTTGACAGTAATATAATTGCCAAGATATTAAAAAGGGCGGAATTGATTCCGAAGAGAGTTTTTCAATAGAAAATTTACATGCGCCATTGCGTTCATAGCTGGCTACTTGTTTATATTTTGGATTAATTAATTAGAAACCCACACAAATAGGATGAGGCTTTTAGTGAAAATGAAAGTTCATAAATAACCTTTTAAATGCAAGAAAAATAAAAACTTGAAAATATAGCTATATTGCAGCAGGAAATGCCCCATTTTACTAAAAGTAGAATATTAAATTTGTATTAAATTATATTCTGTCTGCTATTCGGGTAGCAACGCCTATTAATATATTGCATAGAGGCAGTAGTACTGGATTGGGAAAGCATTTGCATTAAGTGACTATCAATTAGAATATTTACGAATAAGGTAATATTGGTATCATTGTTGTATAATATCCTCTGTCAAATGGCTGTCCTCACTGGGTAGATGGTAAAGAGGCTTTTGTCTTCTGAAATCTCGATTTATATAAATTGTTAACAATATTTAATGTTAACAAATTCATTTTTTTAAGATATGGAATATAATATGTAGTAAGTAGAGGACATGTGGTACCATGCCCGTGGGGTATTAGGCTTGACAATCATTTTTCTGGCTGGTTCTGTAATATTTGGCTTGAAATTTTTTGGATAGCCACTAAAATATATTTTTTAAAAATTTTTCCCATGGATATTTGGCATGAACATTTTAATCTGCAACTCATACTTTAGTCAGAGTGTTTTTTAGTTTCGAAAAAAACATTAAAATTTTATCGTTAAAAACTCCTAAAAAAGCTTAAAGGTTTTTTTCAATAAAAAACTAAGAAATATTTTTCGCTATTAAAACAAAATAAATCTTAATATTTTCAATGAAAATAGTCTAAATAAATTCCCTCGATATTTACCGTAAGTTTCATATTTTTCCCCCGCCTTTCTTTGAATGGTCAAAGCACCATTGAAAGGTAAGGAGCCACCTGACGGATTATCTGTACCAAAGGGGTCGGTTGGAGATGGTTAATATCATAGTAATAGTTATCATAATATGGTTGCAATGAATAATTATAAACAAACAAGAAATTATGGTAATTTTAACTAAATCTATTGTAATAATTAAAATATCATCCACTGACGTGGATAAGTGTGCCATAATCAATCCCAGAGGGTGGTTTCGAGATATTCCTCTGGCAGAAGACTTCCTTAGTAAATAAAATTCAGATTTAAATTTCTACATATATTTCGTATATGTCGTTAAATATTTGAATACAAATAATTGGGGTGTAATTTGTTGAATCTAAAATCGTGGAAGTTGGTTTTGGGGACCAAATTCTACAATGGGAAGCCGACTCCTGACGCAATTTTCAGTGGTGCTATGTATTGATAGAATTTAAAAACGAATATAAATCCAGTTGAAGAAGTTCAAAAATTCAAAAAGATGCTTTTGCTCATACGTGCGTTTTTGTCGCAAACCAATATTTTCCTCTTAGATTATGACGTGTGATGCAATTTTTGGTTTTCGAACACACTGATTCAAACGCATGCAATAAGATTCACGTGAAGGACTTGGGTATTTGAAAAAAATGGCGCCGTAGGCTCCCGGGAAAAACCTAGTTTACTATATATTCAGTCGAAAGTTGTTAATAATGTAGGTGAGAATATAACTGAATCTGATGTATCAGCAAATAATTTCTTCTTCTAAACACTAAATTTAAAGATGTTGAACTAGTTTTTAATTCTATCAAGGTTGAAGGATCAAATGATAGATTTTCTCTAAAGGCATTAATTGAAACAATTATAAATTATAATAGAGATACTAAACGAATATCCGTAGATTGGGTACATGGACAAAGATCTTATAAGAAAAACATGGATTGAAAAATCAAGATCATTTTTTATGTTCTCCACTTTAATTTGATTTCTTTAATCAACAGAAATATTTACTACCGGGTGTTAGTATTCAAATTAAATAGACAAGATCAATTCCATCTCTTAGTGTAACATATACAAAAATCGAACCGAAAACAGTATTATTAGATGCAAAATTAATGATTTGAATAGTTTGTTTGAACTATTGGATTTAGCTGGTCATCAAATTGGTCTCTCTAAAAAAAGCAATTTATCCTTTAAGAAGCAAAGAAGTTGTTGAATTTTCATTACCTATTGGTTCTTCCTCTTTTTATAAAGAGCAAATATTTGGAGATAAAGTTTACCAAATTTTATTTTTCTTGCTTTCCAATTTAGTAAAAGATTTAGTGGATCATTTTCAGAAACTTTTTATTAATTGATCACTTTTATGTCAAGTCAATAAATTTAAGTAAAGGAAGTGATTATCGTGAAAAATATAGTCAAGATTTTGAGAACAGTTAATTGTTAGTTAAGTTAATTGTTAGAATCAATTGTTAGAAATATTGGATATCTTAATAAAAATATGAATGGTTGTATCAATATGTCAGACTTTAAGAACAAGTATCCATTCTTTATATTTGTATTGGCACCTGATTTCGATCTTCATCAAAGTCAGTTACCCCAAAGCAGAAATTTAAGTCTTGATATTAAATTTGCATCTACAGGGGTTGATTCAATACTTACTGTAATTGTATATGGAATTTTTGAAAAAGAAATTCACATTTGTACCTCTACCCGTACAATATAAGTTTAACCTATTACATATAAACCAAATTCTGAATTATTATTTATCAATTATGAAGTAAGAAATTAAATTAAATATTTAGTTTTATTAATATTAGTTCTAGTCAGATACAAAATATCGGTAGAAAATTATCGAGAACAGAATAATTGATTTTCGTGCTGTAATCTTTCTCGGGATAAGTTCTTCAGACAAAAATGATTGGTCTCGAAAATTTTCAAGAATTTGAACTAGTAAAAATTATTCCGAGGTTCCGAAAAATACGGTTGTCGAAGTATTGCTTTAAAAATTTTAAAATTAGAAAAAGAATAGTAAAAATGGTTTTTCCAAAGTTTCGATTGAAATAACGATAGATAAAAAAACGGTTTGATAAGCTATAAATTTTCATTGACAAAAAAGTAGTAAAGTAGATACTGACACTGCCCTTTATATAGTTTTGTGCCTGCCTTCAACCAATCAGGATCGAGCGTGTGTGTTTCATATCGAATTTTATTTTTATTTTATGATCTTAAATTTCAAAAATTTTGATTTGTCAGTTTCTTATTTTTGTTTAAATTTATTGTTTTTTAATTTAATTCTTTGCTTTTCTCCCGGATTCATCGAAGTATCGCCTCTACATACTATTCTTATTCTATGAATAAGTTGGTATTTTTGCTAGTTTATGTGTATTTTTTCGGCGATTTCTGTTATTTTTCTGCCTTTAAAATATGTTTCGTGTGCAATTGATTGCGGCTCTTAATTTTATTTATTTTATTTCTGTTTTATTTTTATTTTTGTTTTACTTAATGTTTGCCAAATTAGTATACTTACGATGTGGGTCATCTCAGTCACCCCATTACTTGTCCTATTAAAACAAGAAAATATTAACAATAAGGAAAATCCAGAACAACTAAAATTTTGTGTAAAGATTTAGGGTAAAGTCAATAGATATGCGAAACCAAATATCAGCATAGATACAAATGTTTTCTCAATCTCGTACAAGCCAGAATTTTTTCTTTATATTCAGAAATATAATAATAATGTACGAAATATTCGTCGATTAATTTAGAAAATTTAATTCATATTGACTTAGTTATTTTTTTATGTAATCAGACTGTAATTTAATTATCTTTCATATGGAATGACTTTCTTTACAAATATTTAGAAAAAAATTAATTTTTAAGTGAGTTATAATTTGCATAAAAATGTAAACTTTTAATCAACTATTTCCATAAAATCAAGATTATTTTGATATATATATTGCATGTCTTTTCATAATTTGCTTGTTTTTCAACGAAAGAAATCATGGATTATAAAGAACTTGTTAATCATGAAATAAATGAGCGCTCCACAGAATTATCTGACTTAGCAATGTTTTTACACTCTAACCCTGAAACAGCCTACCTAGAGGTCAAAGCTCATGATTATATCACTAATTATTTGGAACGAAAAGATTTTAAAGTAACTCAATTAAACTTAAATTTATTTAATTTCGTTATTTAAGGTTGATAGAAATTTTATACTTCCAACCGGATTTCGAGCCATTTTCGAAACTTCTTCAAGTCCTCATTTTGCTATTCTGGTTGAATATGATGCTTTGCCTTTAATAGGTTATAAAATATATATTTTATACATTTTATACATATTTTATATATATTTTATACATTTTATACATATTTTATATATATTTTATACATTTTATACATATTTTATATATATTTTATACATATTTTATATATATTTTATACCTATTTTATACATATTTTATATATATTTTATACCTATTTTATACATATTTTATATATATTTTATACTATACATATTTTATATACATTTTATACCTATTTTATACATATTTTATACATATTTTATAAATATTTTATACATATTTTATACATATTTTATACCTATTTTATACATATTTTATTTGAAATTTGAAAATTGAATTTGAAATTTTTTTTCCTTGTTAACTAATTGGTTGTATAAATTATAGTTTAATGATTCAATTAAAGGTGTATTTACTAGTAAATCAGTATTGGAGTATTTCGGGTTCTTATAAAATTGATATTGTTATTTTTGGCTACTAGCTAACAATAATATTGAAAATGCTGGTAAATACTACACTTAATGCTACACTTAACAGCAACAAATCTAGTAACTAGAATCTCCAGTAATCCGAAAATTATATGAAATAGCAGCTGATAACGTTAATATTTAAAAATTTGAGCTCAGCGATAAATCCAAATTTATTCATTATTTATTGTAATTAATTTTGCTCATCCTGTTATTACAAATTTATTTCAATACTTGGATATGAAATATTTTTAGTCTCTTGTTGATCATCGGCGATAATTAACAATGTTGAGGGATCTTGCCCTTTACATTGCAACATAGAGTGATCCATGTGAGAAGCCCTTGTCTGTTAAACCCAAGCTTGTGATTTTGATCAAAAAATTAAACCTAGAAATATCAGTCAGGCAGGTAAGTATTTTCTGTTTTTAGGATGGATATATTATAAAAGATTTAAAATTGTTAAAACCAAATTTCACGCAGTAATATTTAATGATATACTTTTAATACAATAAATTTTGCCTCCCCGTTTCTCAGCCTGTTTTTGCACTTCAATTCAACGATTGACTTTGTAGTCATGGATTTTGTTGATTGTGGACTGTACGAGTTTCAATATAAATATGAAATACGCCATTTGTTTAGACTTCACCTGGTTCATATTCCATTTATTGGCTCCGTAAACCTGATCTAACTAAAGTAATTCAATAATATAGTATATTTATTAAGGACATGCTTGCGGACATAATATTAGTGCAGAAGCCAGTATTGCTACTGCTATTGGTATTAAGGCTGCTATGGAGAAGGGGCTGAAGTGCAAAGTACTTTATTTTTTACTATATATGAAATACATTGTTTACTTAAGTTAAGCGTGTTAGGAACACCAGCTGAAGAACATGGAGGAGGGAAAATAAAATTTGTAACTGAAGGCATTTTCAACGATATCGATTTGAGTATAATGAGCCATTGTTTTAACAAAAACGCTCTTTATTTTTATAGTCTGGCTGTAATTGGGTGAGTAAATATTATTTTTAACAATCTTTAATCTCTGAGATTTTTCAAAGCTTCATTGAAAAATCTTCAGTAATACATTTATAAACTTCTTTTTCCTAATTTTAATTTTTGTTGTAAGTCGCGGTATGCCTATTTTCATTGCTTACAGTGAGTAATTCAGTCAATTATTTTAATAAAATTACAATAGCAGCTTAATATTCGCTTTATTTATGTGTAAGTATTCACTGCATTCTGCACATTGATTTTAGGATTAAAAGTTCTTATCAATAATGCTTCACATATCACACGCTCAAAACAATTATCAAATTTTTTTGATAAGATTTGAAAATCCGACATTCCTAATTCTCTCACACAGACTTTATTGTGACAGTGTTCTTGAATTCGAGTACAGAGATGACGGGAAGTCTCTCCAATGTATGTGGCATTACACCCATTACATGTGAATTGATAAACGAGATCCGAACACAATCCAACCGGCGTTTGAGATTTACTAACAAACATACTACGTAATTTACACGATTTTGAAACAATTCTATAATTCAATGTACCCAATTGTTTACCAATCTTTCTTTTAAAATCTTTATATCCTTCAGAATACGGCAATGCCATCGTATATTTTGGATCATCTTGTTTGTTAGTAAAAGTTTTTAAAAAAATATATTTTAGTGTCTATCCAAAAAATTTCAAGCCAAATATTACAGAACCGCCAGAAAAATGATTGTCAAGCCTAATACCCCACGGGCATGGTACCACATGTCCTCTACTTACTACATATTATATTCCATATCTTAAATTATAAATTTGTTAACATTAAATATTGTTAACAATTTATATAAATCGAGATTTCAGAAGACAAAAGCCTCTTTACCATCTACCCAGTGAGGACAGCCATTTGACAGAGGATATTATACAACAATGATACCAATATTACCTTATTCGTAAATATTCTAATTGATAGTCACTTAATGCAAATGCTTTCCTAATCCAGTACTACTGCCTCTATGCAATATATTAATAGGCGTTGCTACCCGAATAGCAGACAGAATATAATTTAATACAAATTTAATATTCTACTTTTAGTAAAATGGGGCATTTCCTGCTGCAATATAGCTATATTTTCAAGTTTTTATTTTTCTTGCATTAAAAAGGTTATTTATGAACTTTCATTTTCACTAAAAGCCTCATCCTATTTGTGTGGGTTTCTAATTAATTAATCCAAAATATAAACAAGTAGCCAGCTATGAACGCAATGGCGCATGTAAATTTTCTATTGAAAAACTCTCTTCGGAATCAATTCCGCCCTTTTTAATATCTTGGCAATTATATTACTGTCAAATTCCTTCCCAAATTGCAAGCTATGCTGAAAAACACTCACAACATACTGTCCTCGAAAATGAGCTTAAGCTGTTCAAATCAATTATCAAGCGAGAAACTATGCTCCAAAAACCTTTTTCGAATCTGTTGAAGATATCACCAACAAGCGTTGATTCTGAACGAGCATTCTCGCTTTCAGGTTTGTCTGTCACAAAGCTTCGTTCTCGACTTGGCGTAGAAAGCATTTTCTCTCTGACATTCCTGAACTCATTCTTCGAAAAATTGAGTAAAAAACTGCAATCGAAGCCGCAGCAGAGAAAGAGAAAGGCAAGTGAATGATACTAAGATGATAAAAACATGAATTTTTAATTTAATGATTGAAATTTATCATTTATCTGTAAGAAAACTCCAAATATTTCAATAAATGTTCGTCAAAATGACAATTTTACACGTTTTTCGTGTTCTCATATAATTTACAAGGATCTGAAATAACCGATAGGGTTCCCAGTCCGAGCATAAAATCTGCTCGGATATCCGAAGTTCCGATTTCATCGGATTTTGACATCCCTATCCCAAAATTTTACCAATGAATTTTTTTCAAATGTTTTTTTAAGCTTTTAAATACTCATCGTGAGAAACATTTCCCTGCGAATACAACTTCCTAATGTTTGAATCAACTGATCAAATGACAATAATTAAGAGAAAATATAAAAATATTTAAAAAATATAAAATAATCATATAGCAAATAAATATAAATAAACCTTTAGGTTGACAGCTACTTTTACGGGGAAAGAATCTCATGCATCTGTTACACCCTGGGAGGGAATAAATGCACTCGATGCAGCAGTTTTGGCATACCAATCCATATCATGCCTAAGGCAACAAATGCAGCCAGATTTTAGAATGCATGGTAAATTTTAATTATTAATTACATTTTTACAATTACCAAATTAACAATTATGAATGTTAAATATTTTTGTGTTTTATTTTTTATTATTATTAGGAATAATTAGAAAAGGCGGAACTGTTCCAAATATAATACCTAATTTAACGGAAATGGAATATAATATTCGTGCGCCTACAGCAAAACTTTTGAAAGAATTTATTCCTCGCGTTTATGACTGTTTTTATGGTGCCGCAAAAATGACCCAATGCGAAGTAAAAGTTACAGAATCTTCTAAACTTTATGAAGATATTCTCAACAATCACACTTTATTAAGTATTTTTGAAAAGAATGCTATTTCTCATGGTATGTCTTTTGAAATACCCACTCTATCGTTTCGTGGGTCTTCGGATATTGGAAATGTCAGCCATGTATGTCCTACTATTCATCCTGTGTTTACTTTAGGGAATGATGCAATGATACATTCGAAAGAATTTTCTATAGTATCAGGTAAATTTATTTTGAAATTTTTAACAAAAATTTCGAATTGTTTCATTTATATTTTGATAAATCTAGATTTTATTTTATTTACCAAACTTGAAAATAAATATTTGTTTAATTTGTGTTTCCAATCTTCAGAATATTCTTCACATCAGTAATAGTAGTATGAATTTTGGCCTTTTTTACCCCCCTTCGAAAAAATATGAAGCTAGAAAAGGTTTAAATAAAAAAGTAGACCAAGATCGTTTTATGAGGACAGGGTATTTTTCAAAATCACACTATAGTGAGTGCGTATTTTAGGTCCCAGGATTTTTGTACATAAAATCCATCTCGTTAAAAAAGCATGTGCTCCAGTGGGTCACAGGGTATTTTTTCAAAATTACACTATAGTGATGTATTATATTAGGTTCCAGGGTTTTTGTACATAGAATCCAGCCCTCGTAGAAAAGCATGTGCTCCAGTTCCACAAAGACAATGACGATGAGTCATACTTTTGTAGAACATAAATGAGGGAAAAAAACAAAAGTCATGAGTCATGGTTTTTGGAGAACAGAAAAATATAAGTCATCACATGCTTCATGGTAAGAGACATGCTTCTGGGAAACAAGGAAATATGAGTCATTATCGAAAGATTTTAAATATTATCTTATAGAAAATAATTTTTCTAAAACTGTGCTATTGATGAATTTTCAATCGAACCATTTGGTCATGACAGAACCTTCGTTGAAAGCTTTGTCTTGTGTTTTGACGTATGACTAACGCAATATTTTGAAAATATAAAATTTCATTCTTTAAAGAGATTTTAATTCTCTACATTATTCATTCTTCTGTAGGTTGATTACTCTGATATTTTTGTCATAATAATTTTCGACTAAATGCAAGGATGATTTTGAGTTATAAAAATAACTGTTAAACCTTGATGTCGGGCTATTTTTGAAAATAAATTATTATTATCTTTTCTTTATTAGCTTCTTGATATAAATCATCAATAATAATTATATCACCCTGTTGTAATCTACATGACCAGTTTTTATCAAATCCATTTATTATTGTCATTTTAAATTTACAAAATTGTTCTTGTGTTAAACCATGTTCGTCATCAGCACCTCTAAGCCAATATATTTTATTGAATTTTGATTTGAACATTTTTTATTGTAATAATTTACAAACAAATAAAGTTTAATCGCTAGCGCTTGGACCTACAATTTGAATATGAGTTGGGAACTGATTCAAAATTTTTGAAACAGTTCATGAGTGTACATGGATCTGGAATGCAAAAATCTATCTACTACTCCCCTCACTACCGTGTGCTTTTGAAATGATGCCCTGTTGCGCACTGGAGAATAGGCTATTTAATGAGAGCTGGATTTTGTATAGAGAAATCCTGGAACCTAAAATACTCAATCAATATAGTATGATTTTGAAAAAATACCCTCTAGCATGACTATCCGGTATACCCCCAGGGGCAAAGATGCAAAGGGTTATAGAGTGCAGTCAGCTAACATTTCCCCAATTGCGTCTAACTCTATATGTTGGCCGTATTAATGAAGACTTTTTTGTTTTATATTGAATATGTTAAGATTTTACTAAACAATTACTATGAAAAAGATTTTCATTTGTTACTTTTACTCTAATTTATTGATTTTAATTTACATTTCAATTATAAAATAATAAATAATGATAATTACTGCAAATTATCTGCCCAGATCTGCATCAAGATGCAAATAAGTTAAAACTTATTCATACATCTATTAAACTGAATTGTCATAGCTTCATTATATGAAAATATAATGTTCAACAATATCTGCAAAAAAACCTTTCCGTACAGTTTCGTAAAAGTTAACTAGCTAAAAATGAAGTTTTTATAAAATATTAGAATTTGACAAATTAAACTAACGCAAGATAAGTGAGCAAATGGAGGTACTGACCTCGTTTATGAACTGACATAAATGGATTAGGGCACTTTATTTACCGCTAATCCCATGCTAAATGGATTCTCCTGTCGTTCTCAGATCAGTCAATACCAAAAACATGTTGATCTGATTTCATTTTGGCAAAAGAAAACTTATCTTACATATTTTTATTTGTAAATTTAATTAAGGCACAACAGAAGCGGTAAATGCTGGAATTCTCCAGGGTAAAATTATGTCCGGAACGCTAATAGATATAGTATTGGATAAAGATGGGGATCTTTTAAAAAAAATCAAGTCGGATTTCCGAAATCAAATTTTGGCTTAATTAGTTTGGTCGAAATATTAGTTCAGTACTTTATAAAAATTCACCAAATTATCATTTTAGCTTGCCTTTAACTGTGGTAATTGGTGATTTTATATTTGTTTGGAAGGTTTTTAGCTACTTATCCAATATTTTCTATGAAGTATATATTGGTTAGAATTTATTTTGTTATTTAACAGTTTTTTTTAATTTTTTAACTAATTATTACTTTATTCTTGATAAATAAAATAGGATAAATATTAAGTTAAAATTTATATCTGACTTATTTATAATAACATACTTAACACATTGACGGACAGTAGAAACAAGTGAAGTTCGAAAATTGACACCATATGTTTTTGTAATTTTTAGAATATTAGAAGTATAGTTTTACTCTTTCTGCTTAAATAAACTTAATTTTGATTAATTTAGCACCTTTAATAAGGTAATTTAAAAATGTAAATGACAGGTTTAATGGCTCAAATAAGCAATTTTTTTGTGTGCAATAAAGTATTTTTGTGAGTTTTACACGAAATATTTGTTTATAATCAAACAAAAATAAATAAATAACAAAAAAATTTATTATAATTTTATAATTATTACACATTATTTTCGGTATGCCATGTTTCAAAGCATGGTGTAGGGCACAGCGCAGGTTTTGACATGCAATTCTTGCAGCAATATGATGTTTCCCTCCTTATTCCCTGTTTATAACATTGTTTACAACTCTGAAAATATGTTTTTCGCTTATAATTTTCAGGAGGAGTAATTTTCTCAGGAAAATGCTGTGTTCCATTGTTGTTGATTACATTGGTTTGGATTCGTGCACGTCTAAAAACAACCGTTTCGTTTTTGACGGATATTGCCGGCATGCCACATAGTGAACTTCGCCTTGACGGCTATAGACGCAAGTGTCCGTCAACGTGTTAATATCCATTATAATCTTTATTTCAATAAAAAAACTTATTATTATATAACTCTCCCCATCTTAAAATCTTTGCCACTTTCACCATTCTATTCTTTTTTATCCCATCTTGAGATAGATGTTCAGCTTAATGTGGTTAACGGAATTTGATATTTTCTGTCCTTTTGTCTTTTATGTGATTCTTTGCGTACGAATACTTCTTCATCTTCGATAAAAAATCACGTACTCTCTCTGGCTGGCCCATAACTACCATCTTGTCTGCCGCTTCATCAGAATTATATCGTGCATCCAGTGGCGTACCTAGAGTAAATGGCACCTATGGCAAATATCGATCTTGCACCCCTCTCCGACGATAGGTTACTTACGTTCTATTTTCTAAAAAACTACTTTAGAATTGGTTAAAAAACAATTTATTACAAATTTATTTTTCTTGCTTTAGCTGACGCAAATTGTTTAATTATATTATCAAAGTCAATTTCTTCGGTCATTTCTCATTCTATGCTAAGTAAAGCAAGATCACACAATTGACTTTGGCCCATCGAGGCTCTCAAATATGAAAGTATCAATTTTAATTTGCTAAATGACCGCGATTGTCAGCAATATTTGCAATGCTATACGCATATCGGGAAAAACGTTTTCATCTCCATACTGAACTATAAAATTAAGTAATTGTTCGGAGCAAGATATTTTTTCGGTACGGCTTGTTAACAGCGTTCTAAAAATTATATAAATTACTTTCTTTCTAAATCTGCCTGTTTCAGATTAGAATGTAATTTAATACTCTGTTCATAAATTACCCCAAAAGGGAAAATGAACTACTTATCATCTAACAGAAAAAGTCCTAAAATATGATTAACAATTGTTTGATAAGCATTATATCTTTGTAAAATCATTTATTA
>CAUHTR010004118.1:0-35026 GCA_959609185.1 Schmidtea polychroa | reverse complement strand
TTGAAAAAAAAACGTAACATTTAATATCTAATCAATAAGTTTTAAAAGTCTATAACTGCTAGGAGGTGGGGTTATAATTAATGGAAAATCGGGGGGATATTAGTGATTAATTAGTGAAAAATAGAGAATCGAGGGAATATAAGTGAGGAGGATATATAATTTAAGCTAGTTTATTACATAACAAGCCGCGACTATTTTATTACATAACAAGCTGTGAATGATATTTTATTGAGAATTATTGATTAGATCTTTTTTTAATGTTTGAATAAGTACTTTAATACCCTAATAATTTAAATGTTTTGATTTACACTAAATAATTTCTAAATCAATTACCCTTTTCAATCAAAATAGGTTAATATTCAAATATAAGTCTTAGAAAATATAAATTTTTTAAGTGTTTCAAATTCTCAAATAATGTAAATAAGAAATTAATTTATTACCAGTTATATACTTTGAAACTTATTGATGGAATAAAACATTAGAAATAAAAAGTTTTTTTTGTATAAGTCGTTTAATATTGTAATAATAGCTATTTATTAATAAATTTATTATTTTACGTTAAATATTTCAAAAACAATTATCATATTATTAATTATATTACCCTTTTTAATCAAAATAAGATAACTATTCAAATAGATGATTTTTATAAAATACAATTAAAATTAAATACTTTACACTAAATTTAGAAATATAAATTTTATAAGTAAATGTAAATAAGAAATTAGTGTATTAGCAGTTATAGACTTTTAAAACTTATTGATTAGATATTAAATGTTACTTTTTTTTTCAAAAGGTTGTTTAATATTGTATTCTATTTATTATTAAATTTACTATTTTACACTAAAATATTTCGAAATCAATCATAATAATATTAAATATGATACTTCAATCAAAATAAGCTAATACTTAAATATATGTCTTATAAAATACAATCAAAATTAAATACTTCACTAAATTTTAAGTAAAGTTTTTTAAATTCTAAAATAAATGTTAACAAAATATTAATTTATTAATCATATACATTTTAAACTTATTATTAGAATAAAACAATTGAATGATATTGAAGATATATACAATTTAAAAATATAATTAAAATTAAATTACATACTTTAAAAATTTGGTAAAATGTTGCTAAAATACAGCTTGTTATGTAATAAACTAGCTTAAATTATATATCCTTCTCACTTATATTCCCTCGATTCTCTATTTTTCACTAATTAATCACTAATATCCCCCCGATTTTCCATTAATTATAACCCCACCTCCAATTATTTAATCAATTATATTCCATCGATTTTGATTAATTATTCCCCCCACAAATATTTCTTTTTATTAAATTTATGAATTTTATGAAGTAATTTCAATTAATATATTTCCATTCTTATCAACCTTCATGTTATATATGCCCATTCAATGATCCATTAATAAATTATTCTACCAATTATTTTCACCCATTTGAATCGAGTAATGAATAATTTCCTCACTTTAATGAAGATTTTTACCACCTTCATTGGTAATTTTATCAAAGTTTAAAGAATATTTATCTTTTTCATTGCTTACCACTTTAGAATTTTTATCGAAATTTATGTTAATTTTACTGATTCAATGATAAATTTGAATGAGTTAATTAATATATACTCTGAGTTTATCCGACAAAATATTATGTCCCCCTATGGGTATTGCTCACAAGGGTACTACTCACATTCAACATGTCGTAAGGGTACTGATCATTTAATGCTTTTATTTGAAAGATTATTTAGACAAATTTGTTGTTTAAGGTATTGATAATTTTTAGAGTTGATGGTTTTATTCAAGTAAATTTCTATCATTTTTGTGAATTTCCATTATTTTTGTGAATTTCTAATATTTTCATGAATTTCCGTAATTTTTTGTGGATATCTATCATTTTTGCAAATTTCATCTTTATTGAATGAATATTTAAAGCTAGTTCTAAGATAAATTTAATTAATTTCTTGATAATTGGATGTATTTTTATTGACTTGTTTTTTAATTTTAAATAAAAATTATTTTCAATGAGGTTAATAATTAGAGTTTGTACCATAATCAAGTGATAGGATAAATTTTGATGAGGATATTGAATAATTTTCTAAGAATTTCATGTTGACTGATTAAAAGTTTTAATGGTGATAAATTTAATTGATAAATTTAATTAATTTCTTGATAATTAGTTGTATTTTATTGAATAGTTTTAAAATAAAAATTAATTTCATTGACAATTGGTTAATAATTAAGTGATAGAATAAATTTTTGATGACTTTGTAATGCATTTGAATAAATAATTTTTCAATAATTTTCTAAGAATATTTACTCATTGATGATCTTTAAAAAACATAAGCTAAGAAACCAGTTAACTTTATCAAGGACTTTAAATTTACTTGATAATTATTGTAGGATATACTGAAATTTAGTTTGCTGTTATTGCTTGAAAATGATTGGCTGAATAGCTGAAGAATTATGATCAAACAATATATATCATCTCTAGTTAGGTATTTGATGGGTGAAATATTTGTAAGAAATAATGAGTTTATTATATCTTTGTTACATAAGTCGACTTTAGCGTCAAAATGTGTTTTTAAAATATATTTAACTTTTAAAATACCGCAACGTAATATATTTTTCCCCTGCCCTTCCACGATTTTGATTGGTTAGTGGGCTCTTATTATTTAGCTTCTAAATTATTTCAATGGAAGAATGCCTGGTGTCTGTAACAGTTTATGAAAATTCATATTTTTTGAAGAATTCTCTCTAAGGAATTAAAGGAGGATTCAAGTGGATAGAATTGAAGGATATATTCGATTAGATGTTTAAAGGGGTAGAAATATTTAATGAGAGATCGATTAAGATGGGAAAATATGATCTTTTAAGGGGGATATAGTCGGTTGGATTAATTGAGAGATCAGATAAGGTGGGAAAATATGATCTTTTAAGGG
Organism: Schmidtea polychroa; assembly: GCA_959609185.1. Classification (NCBI taxonomy): domain Eukaryota; kingdom Metazoa; phylum Platyhelminthes; order Tricladida; family Dugesiidae; genus Schmidtea; species Schmidtea polychroa. Next base: position 32,075 of record CAUHTR010004118.1, on the reverse strand, counting down.
GATATAGTCGGTTAAATTTAATGAAGGATGGGTTAAGATGGGAATATATCATTGTAAGGGAGATATAGTCGATTGACTTTAATGAGAGATTGGTTAAGATGGGAAAATATGATCTTTTAAGGGTGATATAGTCGGTTAGATTTAATGAGATCGGATAAGGTGGGAATATATCATTGTAAGGGAGATATAGTCGATTGAATTTAATGAAGGATGGGTTAAGATGGGAATATATGATCTTTTAAGGATGATGTTGGTAAAATATCAATGTTTTAAGGGAAATTGCAATTAGTCAGTTATGAATTAATAATAATTATATCTTTTTATTAGGTTGTGATTAATGCACAGTATATTAATTTAGATTTATGGTTTATTAAGTAGGGTTAATGATCGATTTACTTGGTTTTGACAATGAAATCTTTACAGATAATTGGGATTGACTTCAACTTTAAATTATTTTTATCTTTATTTAGGCGGAGAATGACAAAAGTTTAGAAATATGGACTTAAAACATCGACAACAACTAAATAAAATTGATCTTTATTGAAAGAAATCTAACGATTGATTTTAATTAGTAATTAAATCGGTTGAATATTGGTAAAAATGATCATTTGAAGAAATATATTTTATTGAATGGATAAATTTAATCTTTCAATGGGACCTAGTCAGTTATATTTATTTTAAATTTCGAGTACAGTGATTAACAAAAATTTAATTATAACCGGTTTATCATTAGATTTTATAAATTATTTAGGGTTAATGACCAATTTATTTTACCTGTTTTATAGGGAAATATTCGTGATAATATGAATTAAAGTTAGAATTATAGTCATTTAAGGGATTTTAAGCAATCTTATTAGTCTGAGGTAAATATATAACCTTTTAAGGATATTTATCGATAAGATACCAATCTTTAAAGATATAGTTATTTCAAGGAAATTTGATGCTTTTTAGATGATATTTGTAATAATATGAATTAAGGGTTGAAATATAGTCATTTAAGGGATTTTAAGGAATCTTTTTAGTTTGAGGTGAATATATGATCTTTAACAACTACTTATCGATAAGATACTAATCTTAAAAGATAGCGATATTTCAGGGAAATTTGATGCTTTTTAGATGATTTTATTAGAGAATGCGCTTGAATATACCAATTATTGTCATTTAAATGAATTTACTGGTTTGTTAGTTTTCTAGTCTCTTTTGGAATTTAATGATAATTATTTTTATTGTAGATTGATGACATTGATAATTTTAATGAATTTATACTGATTTTTGAATATTTGGAGCAATCAGTCAATCAATTTGAGTACATGTATTACTTTTAAAAAAAATAATTAAAATTAATTTTATTTCAATTAATTTATTCAATCTAAATCAATTATCTACTAGATCTTATTTTAAAATTTTTATTAATTTATTATCTTAGTTGATTCATATTAACTTGAATGATTAGTATTTTTTATTTACTATCCAGTATCTTACAAATCTTGCAAATCTTGATTCAAATTTAATGTTCTTTCTTGTCTATTAATTATATTTTTTTATTTAGTATATTTTGAATAATTTAAATTTTTACAATAAATTAATCAATTTTTACCTAGTTATTGATGCCTTGAGTTCAATTAATTTTCCATCTAATTTTTCAAGTGATGAGTATTTGCTTTTAAAGATCAATTTGTTAGTACATAGTTGTTGGTTGTAAGTAGTTGGTTGACTTTTTAGATTTTGATAAGAAAATAGTGTATGCGATGAAGAATATTTTGTATTTAATTGCTATTATTTTTATGTGTTGTTAGTTGATTGTTGGTACTTGGTATCTTGTATTTGGTAGCTGGTACAGTGTTGTTATATAGTTGTAGGTTGATAATGTTTAGTAGCTGGTTGTTGTGGGTTGTAAGTGTTTAGTATTTAGTTGTTTGAGACCTGGTTGTTAGTACTTAGTAGCTAGATAATGGGTAGGTGGGGGTTGAGTGTTACCAATACCCTTACGACTAGTACCTTTACGACTAATACCCTTACGACCAGTACCCTTACGACCTGTACCCTTAGGGGGTCAAAACATCCTGTCGGATAAACTCAGAGTATATATAATAAAACTGATCAACAATAAGTATTTATTGAATGTGATTTTTACTTTGCAATAATAAGTCAGTAGTAATCAATTAAAAGAAGAATGTTTTGTAAATTAGAATTCATTAGTCCTTCATTGTAATTTAAATTATTTCGAATTTCATGTGGTGTTTTAAAGTGATTGAGTTGTGGTATACAATTCATAAAATATAATAAAGAATATTTAGTTGATTGTAAGTAGTTAGTTGTAAGTATGTGGTTGTTTGAGAGTTAGTTAGTACTTGGGATCATGTTGAAAGTATTTGTTAGCATCTAGTTAAAAATAATCAGTAACCACTTGTTGGTAACTGTTGAATTATTATTATTATTATTATTTATTATTATTATTATTATTATTATTATTATTATTATTATTATTATTATTATTATTCCATTTAAATTTTCATTAAAAAATTCCAATTCTCAAACACCTTCTATTATTTTCTAATTAAATTTTAAAATCTTACTCTAATTTACTTTAATTTACTTATTTAAAATTTTTTACCATTGATTACTTAATTTAAAAATTATTACTTTAATTTATTTATTTAGCTTTAATTTAAAATTTGAACCATTGGTTACTTAATTTTAAATTTTGAACCTTAATTTACTTATTTAAAATTTTTAACTTTAATTTACTTATCCTTAATTTACCTATTTATCCTTTATTACTTAATTTTACACCATAATTTACTAAACAACTAATTATAACCATTATTTTCATATTTAACTAATAATTTCATGTAGTCATTGATTAATTGACGAAGATTTGCATCTAAAATTAATATTGAAAATCCCAGAAATCTTTCATCTTAAATTGACTTTAACTTTAATATTTTAGATCATTGATTAGTTAATTTAAAAATTAAACATTAATTTACCTATTTAACCAATAATTTCATGTGGTCATCTGGTTGTAGGTGCTTAGTAGTTGGTAACTGGTTGTTGGTATCTAGTTGTAGGTATCTGGTTGATGGTGGTTGTGAGTAGTTGGTAGGTGGTTGTAGGTACTTAGTATCAGGTAACTAGTTGTAGGTAATTAATGTTTAGTAGTTGGTAACTGGTTGTTAGTACTTGGTAGTTGGTAGCTAGTTGGTTGTAGGTACTTAGTAGTTGGTAACTGGTTGTTAGTACTTGGTAGTTGGTAGCTAGTTGGTTGTAGGTACTTAGTAGTTGGTTGATGTTGGTTGTGTGTACTTGGTAGGTGGTAATTAGTTGTTATCTGGTTGTAGCTAGTTAATGGGTAGGTGGTTGTAGGTACTTAGTAGTTGGTAACTGGTTGTTGGTATCTAGTTGTAGGTATCTGGTTGATGTTGGTTGTAAGTACATAGTTGGTTGTAGGTACTTAGTAGTTGGTATTTAATGCTTAGTACCTGGTGGATGTTGGTTATATGTACTTGGTAGGTGGTTGTATTTACTTGGTATCAGGTAACTGGTTGTTAGTAACTAGTTGTAGTTTGTAGGTACTTAGTAGTTGGTTGTAGGTACTTAGTAGTTGGTTGATGTTGGTTGTGTGTACTTGGTAGGTGGTAGCTACTTGTTAGCTGGTTGTGAGTAGTTGGTATCAGGTTGTTAGCTGGTTGATAGTACTTGGTATCTTGTACTTGGTTGTTAGCTGGTTGTAACTAGTTAATGGGTAGGTGGTTGTAAGTACTTGGTAACTGGTAGCTAGTTGTTAGCTGGTTGTGAGTAGTTAATGGGTAGGTGGTTGTAGGTTAGGGTGGGTCGAAAATTTTTTTTTTCTCCAAACATGCCTAAAAAGTTGTGCTTATGCTAGAAAATGAAATATCCCTGCAAAAGACTGCTGTTTGAAAGGGTTTACAGGTCCCAACTTTTGTTTGTATATATTAGTACTATCCCAGTAAAAATGCTCGCACATGTGCCATTGTAAATTCATCCTGCAAGCAGTCACACGCTTGCAGAAAGACCATTTTTGACATGCTCTATTCACAAGTCCAAGCTAACGCGTGCATGTATAGAGAGGTTAATTCACGGAAGCACCTTCACACAAGCACTCACAAAGACAATTTCTTCTGAACAATACTAACACACACACTACAGTCAACACATAATCCACATGGATACTACTAGTCAGTCTAAACTCAGATAATTTAATTTGTTTCGATTGGATGTCAAGTGTTTGCTGGACATAATTAAAAAAGTTAACTTGATGATTCACTTTTATTTTGCCAGAGCTGAGTACAGAAGAGCAGTTATGAAGGGACAGAGAAATAAGCAATTTCGCAAAACAAGAAGTAAATCACGTCATTGTCTGTTTGGTCAAACTTGTGAACTACCCAGAAACCAATTACCTACTTGTGAAGATGTGTTTCGTGATTACTGTTACAATGAGAAATGTACGCAATTTCATACTGGCTTTAACGAACAAGCAACTCTTCTCGCAAATAAGGTGAAGGAAATTTATATGAAGGCAAGTATCCCAACTGTTGAGTTCAGTAGTATTGTGGTTCGTGTCAAGCGACTAATATCAAAAGTGCGTGAATTAGAGAAGTATCCAGTATGCAAGAGGTCATCTGCCAAATTTCAAGATAAGTTAAGCTCGTTTTCCAAATTGTTTGACATATGTTGCTGCAAATGTTTTAATGATGGTGCTCGTGGAAGAAGTCAGTGTACATGCCGATTGGCCTTGAAAATTCCTACCTTAGAGTGGGAGTTCTGGATTGACCAACAAACTACCAGAAACATGAAAATCGAAAATACGGACAGACAGGAAACTTCAAAATTGAAGAGAAAACAAACGAAAAGCAGCCCTACAGGAAAAGGAAAACAAATGAAAAATGAAATAATGGACACTGAAGTTAACGATCTACATCCGACCTCAAGAAGTGACACGGAGAGTGAAGCCGCTAGTGATGAAAGTAAAGATAAGTTAGACAATTCAACAGAAAGCTCAGAGTCAAGCGTAGAAGAATGTGATGAATTTCAAAATAGAAGACATTATCCTGAATTAAGTAAAGCTGTTGACAGATGTGGTGTGAGCAACAGAGACACGTGTTTGCTAGTAAACGCTTTTCTGAAAGATATGGAACTGTTATCCTCTCAAACAATCATCGATCCCGCAAATTACGACGTCAGAGAAAGTACTGGAGGGAGAGAGAAATTGAACAGCATTCAGCAGAAGCGAAAAACTTGATTTGCCTCGGTTTCGACGGGAAACAAGATTCCACCTTACTTCATAGAAGGATCCTAAAAGAGGAGCATTATGTGATTGTCGCCTTTCCAGGGGATACATATATCGATCATGTTGTACCTCAAAGTAGTAAAGCTGTGGATATTGGCAAAGAAATCATGTCAATCATCGTTAGCACGCAGTCCTCACTGACCCTTCAAGCAATTGTGTGCGATGGAACCAATACAAACACCGGAAAAAATAATGGAATAATCAGAAGACTCGAAAAAAGCCTAGGGCGACCTCTACAATGGCTGATATGCTTGTTGCATGCAAATGAATTGCCATTCAGGAAGTATTTTTCAGTCGTCGATGGTGGAGAAACAAAAGGTCCAAAAACGTCATGTGGTGAAATAGGAAGCGTTCTTGATTTTGATCCAAAAGACAAGCCCGTAGTAGCCTTTATGTCCCTTCCTGGAAAGGTCGTAGATATTAGTGAAAATGTCAAGAAAGAATTGAACACTGATCAATTGTATTTCCTCAGAGTATGCTTGGCAGTCCAGAAAGGGTACCACAACAACAAGGATGTCCCTTTTCTACAAATGGCACAACCAGGAATTTGAATCACAGTCGCTGGCTAACAAAAGCTAATAGAATTCTGCGACTATATATGTCCGAAACTGCTCCATCTGAACCTCTCATGCGAATAGTGAAATTTATTGTCAATTTCTATGGACCGTCATGGTTTTATATAAAGATTCACTCGTCATGCCAAGATGGTGCAAGAAATATTTTTTTATATGCTCCAACTTCTGCAGGATTTGGATCCATCAGACCAAGAAATCATCTTTCCTGTCATTCAGAACAACAATTACTTCTCACATCCAGAAAATATACTCCTAGCTGCTGTTGGTGATGATGATGAAGAAATCAGAAAGTTTGCAACAGAAAAAATCATAACTGCAAGACAAAATTTTCTCCCTTCCGAAGTGATTCGCACTATGGACAAGAATACTGTCTTTCTTCAGTCGTCTGCTACATCATATGCTGACATGATTGACTGGACAAAATGTAATTTGACGCCTCCCCCTCTTTTATCTCATATATTGGATCATGAATTGAAGATGAATAAGAAAATTACATTAGAACAATTTCCCTGTCATTCTCAAGCCGTTGAAAGAGCCATCAAAGATGTTTCTTCTGCCAGTTGCAAAGTGTTTGGTCACAAGTCCAGACATGGTATGGTACTACTGTGTAAAAAATCAAGGAAGGAATTGCCCAAGGTGCAAAGCAAAGTTGATTTCATGTGACTTCTTTTTATGCCCTCGCTAATACATTTCTAAACTTTTGGCTGGATGTTTTTAATAAAAAATAATTTCGAAAGTTGATTTTTGTCTTTGAAAAGGATAATTCAAATTTGGCCCTTCCTAATCACTGACGTTGTCAGGATATATTTCAATGCGGGATGAGGACACAGAATATACTATCTCAGCCCAAGAGAGTAAATAATATACTTATAAGCTCTTAAGAAAGCTACATCTAAATATGGACAAAGGCGCAAAACACATTCCGACACTAGCCAAATTACATTGTTTTCACACTTATGTTGAACTGCATTTTCGGAGAAAAGTTGGGAGCAGTAAATGTCCATAAATCTAAGTAAAATGGTTTGATTCGATTTTTCTATACCAAAATACAACTTTTTAACCATGTTTCCTTTCTTGAACTCAAAATTTATTAACATTCGACCCACCCTATTGTAGGTACTTGGTATCTAGTTGTAGGTATCTGGTTGATGTTGGTTGTAAGTAGTTGGTAGGTGGTTGTAGGTACTTAGTATTTGGTTGTTGTCGGTTGTGAGTAGTTGGTAGGTGGTAGCTAGTTGTTAGTACTTGGTATCTGGTTTGTTGCTTGTTTTTGGTTGTTAGTACTTGTTAGGTGATTGTAGGTACTTGGTAGGTACTTAGTAGTTGGTAATTGATGCTTAGTACCTGGTTGATGTTGGTTGTAGGTACTTAGTATCAGGTAACTGGTTGTTAGTAACTAGTTGTAGGTACTTGGTATCTGGTAATTAGTAACTAGTTGTAGGTATCTGGTTGTAAATACATGTTCGTAAGTTACTGGTTGTTGGTACTAAGTTGTTGGTTTGTTGTTGAATTATTATTAAAATTTGTCTTTGAAAAATATTTCATAAAATTTCCATTAAAAATTATCATCGAAAAATATTTCATTAAAATTTCTATTAAAAATTACTTAAAAAATTATTTCATAAAAATTTCCATTAAAAATTACCATTGAAAAATATTTCATAAAAATTTTCATTAAAAAATTTCAATTCTCAAACACGTTCTATTATTTCAACTTTTTGTTAATAAATTTAAAAATCTTACTTTAATTTTTTTATTACATTACTTTAATTTACTTATTTAAAAATTATTACTTTAATTTACTTATTTAAAATTTTTTACCATTGATTACTTAATTTTAAAATTTGGACCATTATTTACTTTAATTTAATATTTTAGAACTTAAATTTATTTTAATTCAAAAATTTGGACCATAATTTACTGTAATTCAATTTTTAGAACCATAATTTACTTTAATTTAATTTTTTAGACCATTATTTACTTTAATTTAATTTTTAGGACCATAATTTAATGTAATTGAAAATTTTTGACCATAATTTACTTTAATTGAAAAATCTGAGCCCATTAATTACTTTAATTCGAAAATATGAACCTTAATTTAATTTTTTAGGACCATAATTAACTTTAATTTAATTTTTTAGGACCATTATTTACTTTAATTTAAAAATTTGAACCTTAATTTAGTTATTTGAGCCCATTCATTACTTTAATTCAAAAATATGAGCCCATAATTTACTTTAATTCAAAAATTTGGATCATAATTTACTTTAATTCAAAAATTTGGACCATTATTTACTGTAATTTTAAAATTTGGACCATAATTTACTGTAATTTAATTTTTTAGGACCATAATTTACTGTAATTTAATTTTTTAGGACCATTATTTACTTTAATTGAAAAATTTACCATGTTTTTTAGTGTAGACCACCTTTATCTATTGAAATTCTCAGGACCAAGGAGACTCACCTTAATTTAATTCGAAAAATCCATGCTTTTTTATTGATAGTCGGATTTTTGTATTGAAAATATCCTGAGACCTTAAATTGCCACTCTTTTTTTAGTGTAGACCACCTTTTTCTATTGAAAATATCCTGAGACCTTAAATTACCATGCTTTTTTACTGGTAGTCGGATTTTCTATTGAAAAAATTTTATTTGTATTGAAAATCCCAGGACCATCGAGACCCCCTCACTATAGTGTGAAAATTCGATGCTTTTTTATTGATAGTCGGATTTTTGTATTGAAAATCCCAGGACCATCGAGACCCCCTCACTATGGTGTTATAGTGTGAAAATTCCATGCTTTTTTAGTGGTAGTCGGATTTTTGTATTGAAAAAATTTTTTTGTATTGAAAATCCCAGGACCATCGTTTTTGTATTGAAAAAAATTTTTTTGTATTGAAAATCCCAGGACCATCGAGACCCCCTCACTATAGTGTGAATAATCCATGCGTTTTTAGTGGTAGTCGGATTTTTGTATAGAAAAAAATTTTTTTGTATTGAAAATCCCAGGACCATCGTTTTTGCATTGAAAAAAATTTTTTGTATTGAAAATCCCAGGACCATCGAGACCCCCTCACTATAGTCTGAGAAATCCTTGGCTTTTTTAGTGTAGACCACCTATTTCTCAGGACCAAGGAGACCCACCTCACTATAGTGTGAATATTCCATGCTTTTTTAGTGGTAGTCGGATTTTTGTATTGAAAAATTTTATTTGTATTGAAAATCCCAGGACTATCGAGACCCCCTCACTATAGTCTGATAAAAAAAAATTTGGACCCAAATTCCCTGAAAGCAAAAAATGTGAGTTGCAGCAATTGCGTAATCAAAAGTTGCAGCTGAACCCCCCCCCCCGGGGGGGTCATTGCTGCAGTAAGCTACTAACTACCTACTTTAGCGGTGAACACTTCAGATCTATTTCAGGGCAAGGAGATTTTAACCGGTTCTTCCTTATCAGTTTCATTCATTAATTTGTTTCAAGTTACGATCAAGAACATTTCGCATTGTTACTTTAATTTACATTAATTAGTTATCTGCCTAAGATCAAAGATTGAACCATAACTAATATAACAATTTTTGGGTCGCTTAGGGGTGTGTCATTCTATTGCTAAAATGTTTTAAGGGTATTATAGGTGTAGAATTGACTCTTTCCTAAGCGCCTTCATGACTATTGTACTTTAGAACATCTGTGTACCCATGGCGACCCTTGGTGCTCTAAACAATGGTTGAAAATCAATTAGCAGGTGAGCTCTATTGCTAAAACTACTCCTCGTTGTATTTTCTTCTCGGGTTCTGGACTTTCGATAGAAGTCTTACATTATTCAGTATCTACCCTCTCGTTAGATTATTGTCATATCTTCATTTAACTGTGGTCCTCATTACTAGACGTTTTCAAGTGTTATCTTCCAAAATTTGGAGCAGGAATCCGCCCTTATTTTTGTGTAAATAAATGTTGCTCTGTTTTTCCTGAAATGTTTGTGAATATTTAACTTATTCTTCAAAAATTATATGAGTAGGGATAGTCTCTTATTTCCAAGTTAGTAAAGGTTGTTCTTCGCTTCCTATAATATTTAAATTATTCTTCAAATATTTTTAGTAGGGATCTGACTGTATTTCTAGTTCTAACCTGTTTGACCAAAGTTACTTGCAGCAACGGAACCGTGGAGAAGCCTCCACATTTCAGCCCAAAATCAGCTTAGGGATTGAAAAATCAGCCTACCCTCCAGCCTAAGCATCCCGAAAGTACTCCAAGCTATGGTATGCTGAATTTCCACTCTACTGTAACTATTTTTCATAAGTAATAAACATAAAAATTGAACCTAATAAAATTTATTATTCAAAACTTAAAAACTAAATGAAAATTAAACAATTAAAACGAACAAAAAATATTAACTAAATTGAATGTAAAATTTATTTGCTTAAACATTACATTAAAATTACACATTAAAAGAAAATTACCAAATCCAATACCACGATGGCATAAATTCGAAAACTGAGAGCATGTGTTTACCGTCAATGTAATGTTTACGCTATCTGAAATAACAAGTTGTGGTGTTTGGTGGCCGGTCTATTTTCGTGATTCTGTCAATCCGGCGTCTACCTAATATCTCCATCTACGTCTCAACATTATTTTATTTAATCTCTGGAGGTTGTGGACTTTATGACTCATATCTATCTACTAAAGTCAAATTATTATTTTTTTATTTTCTTTTACACATGCTGTTTGAATAGCTTCATTTTATAAAAGGTATTGTATGTAAATGTTGGTTTTTATGATAATAAAAATTCGACCGTTGGTTACTCTGACTCCACGTGTCCCAAAATTGATAAACACAAACTCCAAATGTATATTTTTTTATAGCAAATTTGCAATTCTCAATAAATTATAATAACTTTTATTTAACCACGATTTTGTCCACAATTCCTAATCTAACTTCGCTCTTGGAAGTCTCGATCTTGTGTGATTTAAAAATAAGTTTCACATTTTTATTTGATATTCCGCTCTTTGATCTGACCTCCTTTAATACCTCCTTTAATTCCCGTTTCAGTTCTTGACTTTGTTTCTCAAACTTCTGTTGTCGGTTTCTTCTTCTCTACCTGAGGCTACTGAAGGTTATCTGAATTTGGAGTTTCCGCATATACTTCCATAATTTTCTTTAGTTATTGTTTTCTAATAAGTTATTTCTGTTGACTCTATAATTAATTCCTCTTCTTTTGTTTACCCTCGTTTATCCGACTGTTTAGATAATTGCCTTCTAAATTCTCAATATGTTTATTCCCCCAAAATGCTGCGCTCGTTTTTTTCATCGCTCGGGTTCTCCATTGGCTCCGGTTTTCCATTAGCCAATTAATTAATTAATTAATAGTTTGTGTTTAAACATATTTGTTTATTTTTCAACCCTTTCTAAACATTTTCTAACAATTTATTGCTCAATGTCTTTTTTACCATTCCCTAATCTACACCTCTCCAGTTTTCCAGCTTCAATTTCGATAACATTTCACTTTTTCCACTTCCTCAGATTTGCGCATTTTTCTATTTTGTTTTATTGTACTCTTTTATAGTTCTGCTTTTGTCATATCCTTCTTTGCCATTAATTCTCCGCTTGATAAGTCATTTGATAAATGTTTGACCCTGGAGTTCATTATTAAAATAGCAACCAAAGATTGACTTACCTATTATTGAATTATTTTGATGCTGATTACAAATACAAGGTGATTCATATTTAATGACCACAATGAAACCACGAAGTAACTGGGATAATTGAAATCAAATCCAATGAGCGGGGCGTGAAACGAAAGCTTAAACGACAACAAGAAGATGAGTTAAGATTTGCTTATTGATCATAATGATATTGGTTCAACGTAATTAAAAGAGCTACTGAGTAAAGAACTAATAGTTATTATCGGCGTGACCCCCAACATAATTACCTCTGAACATGTACATACAGACAATACGGATTGACACAAAGTTTCAAGGAAAGCGTCAACGAATTACTAAACGACATTTTCAACTAGCCTCAAATTATCAGTTTGATAATAAGGAGAAACAATTCAAGTTTAAGGTTTTTCATTTTGTACTGGACAAGACCCATGCTCAAATTAATCAGCGTTTTACGGATTTCGCAATGTGACAAATTTCTTTGGGGTACTCGAACCAAAATATATAGTCAAATTATCAACAGTATCTGGAGGTTATATTTTCTGAGTTTCACACCCAGCTTCTGAATGTTATCTCAATGGTGAAGAATGAATTGAAGGAAAAGATATCAATTAAAACATTTGCGGAATTACTTCTTACAAAATATAGCTTTTTAGAAAGTGAATTTTCGGAAATCTTTATAGCTTTCATGTTGTTTTTACACTTTATGTTACAGGAGCTTCACTATACAGAGAGGGGTATTTAGCAAATTCAACATTATCAAAGATTAAAAAAGAAATTCTATTGTCCAAACTAGACTACATGATCTTGCTATCCTTAACATAGAACATGCAGAAGCAGATAAAATGGATTTCAAAGACCTTATTAGTGATTTTGCAAATATGAAAGCGAGGAGAGAACAATTCTAGATAAATCATGGTGGTGTGTGCTATGTGCCATGTTTAATAATAAATAGTTTTTATTGTTCTATCAATCACATTAACAATATACAAATTGATGTTATAATATTCTCCTTCATTCTAATCAATGGAGCCAAACACCCCGATTTCACCGGGAGTCTCCCGATAGGAAAGTATATTTTCCGACTCCCGATATACATGGGAAAAGCTCCCGTTTCCTTAATTATTTCTTCCCAGCAATTGGCATCACTTAACATTTTGAAGTGATGCCAATTGGGTGAAAATGGTGATCTTTCTTTGTCATTTTGCACATTTTGTGTTTTGCCCATAAATATTGCTCCGACATCTAATTTTACTTACTGATGTATTCCTAGAAGCTAAATCAATTAAAATGATCGCTAAGTAACAAATTATTAAATAAATAAAGTGATACAATTGGAAGCTCAATTTATAATATAATGAATTAATATAAATAAAAACGATATCATATATAAAGTAAGTATAAGCTACAAAAACTTAATATATTAATATTGAATTTTGTAATGATTTTCATTTTTTAATAAGACGTACTAATTATACCCCAAATGTATGATTCGGATTTGGAATGGATTGATTCTGACGAAAACAGAGGAAATATGAAAAAAAGTTGAAGTATACAGTAAATTTCAATCAGAAATGGACAAAATAATATGAACGTATTCGGTAATGCGGTGATTATTACTCGTTCATTTTGTAATAATTTAAAAATTTCTACATTAGATGGTGGTGAAAATGACATCAAAAAACACATAAAACGGCTAGCCATCGATCCTATATAGTGTTGGTTACCTAGGGAAATGTACGACTCCTAGGACGAGTTTTCCTCAAGTATCCGTCACGACTTAGCAGTAATCTCCTACATGTGTGCCCATGATGATGAGTCATGTTGGTAATGCGCACATTGGTCGGAACTTATGAATAGGTGAACCCCTGTGTTAGGACTGCTATTCATAACATTCACAGTACGTGTTCTTGAATGCCGATAGAAGGACTTACATCTTAATTCACTAAACAACTGTCTCTAGTCCAAGGAGACAGTGGTGGAAAATCGAAGTTGAGTTCTCACTAAAAATCCCGAGGAAAACCCTCTCTCAATATCGGATTTCTTCTAGTCATTTAACCACACCATAACCAAATCACTCAGTGTATATTTTTTAACAAACAATTATTCACACGGATCTTTTTGAATACAAATTAATCACAATCACTCAGAAATCAAAGATGTTTGAGTTGATTCGTTAAGAAATAATAGTCACTTTCACGTGCGAAACGATTCCCTTAATTCCATTCTTCTTTAGGCGAGTATCGCATCTATGTCCGTTTACTCTCTAATGCGTTGCTTCAGCTCTGCTTGCGAATACACTTTGTGGAGAGCCTCAGATTGGGCCTTAACGGTGAGTCTCTGGCACCTACTTTCTGCTAGTAGACTGTCCCTTTAGTGCTGCAAGCGTAGGACCTTCATCTTACATTCTTTCACCTGTGGCGAGGAGAACTACGTCGACTCGAGCGTGTCAATACGCTTCTTTAAAGCCCCGGTGTACCGTTGTAGTCGTTGCCTCGGTATCGCCATCCATGCGGATCGATTGAGAACTGCTGAAACAAGTGTCATCAATTCTCAATCGACCCCCCCCCCGAACGGGTCAAACCACATCTATAAATCATAGTAAGTTATAAAAAATTCTCAATGCAAATGACTAATACATTTATATGAAAAATTCAAATAGTTATAAGTTCAATCGTGGTCAATATTCAGCAGTTATCTCGCCCAAGATGGAATCCTACGAAAGTTTCTCTCTCCCCCGGCACAATAAATTTCTCATTTCAGACTTATTATCACACGTCTCGCCATCATGCCTCTATTTTCTCATCTCCTTCCTTTAGTTGCTCATCTCATTCGATCTCCATAGATATCGGATTTATACCCTCATCTTCACATGTCCGTGCGATTTCCCAATGTCCTACCAAAATTTCTGACATTCAACTATACTCGTTCTTACTCAATCCAATTTCTAGTGGCTTTACCACTGAAGATTATTCATAACACAAACATTTCCTGACAATCATTTACTTGCGTAAAGAGAAAAGAACTTAGTCAAAATCATTTGAATAAATTTTATTAAATTATTGAAATATACATAATGACTTGTAATAAATTAATTAAAATTAAATAAAAGAATATTTACATTTTTCCTTAATATTCAGTACGATTCCAAGATTTGTTAATATCGAAGAGTTCGGTAGAGTATCGTTGGGCTGTCCGGTGGCTAAATCCGTCTTTGAATTTTGTAGAATTATACAAAGTTATTAACAAAAATTTTTACATGTTTTTAAATTTTGTAGAAATGAGGGAATCAACCAAGTGTTTGTTTATATTATGGTTGGAGGTTTCGGTGTATTATATTTTATATTATATTCGTGTTGGTGAATGTGTGAAGGTGAATGTGTGTAGGAGGAAATCTGGACAGCCCGATAGAGTCACCGTTAAAAAAATGTGGCGGGACAATCGGGGTGTATGTTGTGTAGAAAAGGTACAAAATAACAGTTAAATAAAATTACGAATTTTATTAATCAAAAAATAAATAATACTTCAGAGAATCGTCAGGTGGCGGTGATTGGACTGTTATTTGTAATAGATATGATATCATAATTTGGCAGAACAATTGACTGCGAAGATCCAACGCAAATAGCGAGTTTATCTTTGTAATAGAGGTGGAGGATTTGATAGAGAATTTTGAGCTTGAAATTTCTTCGATTAATTTTCGGATAAATTCGCTTATCGTCAAAAATATATCTATCACACGATCTCTTTCTTTAACTTTGAAGTTCCCGATTTCTTTATTGTAGCAAATGTTTGTGTTTCCTGAATCTTCTATAGTAGTTCGTTAATCCGAGAAACGATCTCAATTGTTTTGAACATTTTGGTACTTCTGCTTTCTCGATCTCTTCCACTTTCTTCCTGTTTATCTGGATACCTTTTCGTTAACTCTGTGACCAAGGAAACACAATTCTGTTTTATTGAATTTGCATTTTTCTGGATTTATCTTCAGTTCTGCCATTTGAATTCTTCTGAATATTTCCCTTAATAGCTGATCGTGGTCTTTTTGACTTTTACAATATACTAAGATATCATCCAGATAAGCTACTACACCCTTGAATTATAGAAGCTTTAAAAATTAAAAAATTTTAGTGTTTGGTTTTGAATTTTGGAGAATATTTAATAATAAAAAAAAATTTTTATAATTTTTAAAAATTTTCAAAAAAAAGTTGATTAATTTTAACCAATGAATTAACCAATGAAAGAAATAAAAGAGAAAATCAAAAATCTTTTTAAAAATAGAAGAAACCAAATTCCTGGAAATTGACAAGGGCTATCTTAAAGTGGAAAATCTTTAATTTGTATTAAATATATTATTTGTAACAAAAATCTTAAATTATCATTTAATTGTTTAATATTATTATTATTTTTATTATTATTATTATTATTATTATTATTATTATTATTATTATTATTATTATTAATATTATTATTATTATTATTATTATTAAAACTCTTATACACACGAAACACTTATATATGATAAGAAATAGTTGATGCTTAGGACAAATTGAGGACCTTTGGTTATAGAGAAAACCAAATTTATCCTAAAGGTTCTCAATGGGCATCCATTTATTCAATTTGATTATGCCAACATCAATTCATGAAATTTGAATGATTTGTTGTTTAAATGATATTATAATTTTATGATCATTTTATCATTTTATCATATTATGCTCATAATATTAATTATCACAAGAGGTCAAAGGACATCTTTAGATTACCTTTGTCAGTTCATTCAAACAACATGTAAAATGATGTCATCATTAAATTATTTAAATTAAAAAAATTTATATATTTTTAATTTTTTAATTAAGTTGAATGTTGATTGAGGGTTTATGTTTTTTGATAAAAAGAGTTGGTGCGGCTAATCTTTCTAATGATATTTCAAAGGTGCAGCGGTGACAAAAGTTAGGAGAATATAAACTGGTTACTCCATATTGCATATATAAGATCTGATTATATTACATGTCTTATTGTTTAAAATAGAAAAGCGTAAGTATACAACTAATTCCACATGTTAAAAGTCTCTATAATACATGTTGGTGTGTTCATCAGTTGATGGCTCACCATTTATGAGAATGTGAAGTTATTTACTTCATTTCATTTATTCAATTTTACAAGTAAGTTTTTATTATTTTAAGTAACTTTTAAGGGTTGAATTTTGATTTTATAAAATTATGAGATCACTATTCAAGCTTTTAAATGTTACTTGTAATCAACATTTTGATTATAAATTATTTTTAATTAATTTTCAGGATTTTTATAGGATTTTTTTTGACTATGAATTTATTTGGAATTATTTCGATAAAATGTAAGTTAGATTAATATTTTTAACTATGAATAAATAAAGAAATCACCAAAAACATTTATTTTTTTAAGACATTTAAGAAAGAAGCGGAGTAGTTTTTTTAGTTTTTGTAATGTTCTTTATCAAGCTCATTTATATGGCGAATTGTCATTTTATGTAATTCTATGAAATTATTTTTTTATACAAGTTATAAAAATTTACGATTTTCGATTTTTTTTCCAGAAAAATATCTAAAAATCTAAAGAAATAATAACTTCAAAAATGTTTTATAAATAGATTTTACGATGTTTTGTCATCCTTTTATCAAAAACTCAAAGTAGAGTTGTCCGATTGAAAATCCAAAATTTTTTCTGCCATGAATTTTAATATATTAAAAATAATGATATGTTAACAATATGTTAACGACTTTCTACTTTCGGAATAAAAAAAGCTATATTAAATTTGCGTGTATTTTATATTATGTGTGCTGTGTTTGTATGTAAAATTATTTTTCTGTCACTTTCTCAATTCCTACACCTAATTCCGAAATTTAATAACTTCTATAATCTAAAAAACAAATCAATAAATATATATTATAGGAACACACAAACTTACCTGTGTGTAGGAATTTATCATTCCGAAATTTAGTAACTTTATTATAGGTTTTGTGAAGGTGAGAAAAAAATAAATCAACACACTAACACAAAACACATAATGAAAAATACATGCAAAATTCTTATATAGGTTTTTGTTCCGAATCAAATAACTGTTAACATATTGTTAAAATATAATTATTTTAAAATTATTAAAAAATGGAAGAAAATAATTTTAATTTAGATTCCGACAGCTCTACCTTGAGCTTTAGGGAAAAAGAAGAAAATACAATGTAAGTTTTATTCATTAAATTACAAAACATTAAAATATTTTATAGTATGTGTGAAGGCAGTATTTCAAATATTGAAGGTCCTTCGAGATCTTTTGATTTACAGAAAGAAATTCGCAAATCGTAAATTTAAATAAATTATTTTAATAAAATAATATTTTAATAATTTAATTAATAATTTAATCTTCAATTAAAGCAATAATTTATAAATATAAAAAATATGGGGCAGTTAGCAAAAGGAAAAGAGGTGGCAGAAAGAAGATTATAAAAATTTAAAAAACTATTTCGTTCATGTACGCCGATTTTTCCCTAAATGTCTTAAAAAAATAAATGTGTTTGGTGATTAATTTTATTTATTTATAAATATAAAAATATCTAACTTACATTTTAGCGAAATAATTCCATATTAATGCATAAAATATCATAAATTTCCTAAAAAAACACCTGAAATTTAATTATTAATATATTATATTATAAATGATGACTAACAGTAATATTTAAGAACTTGAATAATAATCTCATAATTATATAAGATCAAAATTCAAGTCTTAAAATATACTTGAAATTAAAAAAATTACCTGAAAACCATTTTTGTTGCTAATAAATTATAGAATAAATGAAATTGAGTAACTTCATTTTCACGTAAATGGTGACTACTCAAGTGGTGTGCACACCAACGTGAATTATAGAGGTTACTCAATTTCGGAATTGGGTGTATAATAAAACTTTTAACATTCGGAAAATTAAATTTTTGCACACAGGTAAGTTTGTGTGCTGCTATAGTATAATTTTATCGGATTTCTTTTAGATTATAGAAACTTTTATATTCTGGATTTAGGTGTATTACTAATTTGTTGATATGTTCCTGTTGTGTACTATGTCTTTTGGAGTAAAATTCATTTAAAAAGTATTTTTCTACGAAATCCTTGGGGTATCCATTTTACAAAAAACCGTGTTTTAAAGATTTTAAGGGCTTCTCATTTTTTCGTAATCTCATAACAGTTCATTATTGCCTTTTTCTCTCTCCTACTAATAGAGTGATTTTTCGTTGGAGTGGCACGTGACCTTCCCAAGGAAGAATGTGCCCACTGTGTACACTGAAATTTGAAAAACAAATTGTAACATTATTAATATTATTATAATTATCATTATTATTTTTATAATTATTATTACTATTATTATTATTATTATTATTATTATTATTATTATTATTATTATTATTATTATTATTATTATTATTATTATTATTATTATTATTATTATTATAATTAAAACACTTACACATACGAAACCCATATATATATATATATATATATATATATATATATATATATATATATATATATATATATATATATATATATATATATATATATATATATATAATAAAATTTATCATATTATGATCATGATATTAAAGATCACAAGAGGTCAAAGGACATCTCGAGATTACCTTTGTCAGTTCATTCAAACAAATTGTAAGATGATGTCATCATTGAATTATTTATATAAATAATTGACATATAAATTGTCCATTGTTAATAAAATATTACTAATTATGAAGGGCACCCCTGAAACTGTCAATAATCAATAATTAGCTAGAAATTGTACTAAAACAATCAATTGGTTCCTTAAATAAATATTTACAATTCTTATTGAATAAACAAAATTATTAAATTCATAATTTTATAATATTCAATATTAAATATATAATCAAAATAATTATTTTCAGCTTTGTTTATTAAAACAAAATAATGAAAGAATTTGTGCAATAATAAATTGGTAACCATGGCAACACAATCCATGCAATAAAACAAATTATTTGTTACGCAATAACTTAATCAAAAATATATAAAAGCGATTCCAAACATTTTTTGTCTTCGGTACCCTTTGATTAGGCCTTCATTCTCTTTCACAAATTAATTGAAAAACATTTTAGTCCTAGTGACGATGCCAGCCTTACAGAAGGGGCATTCAAATAACTGCATGGAGCAAACATTACATGTCAAATGGCCACATTGGAATCCAATTTCCACATTATTATCTGAGCAAATTTGGCACATCTAAATTGTGATAAATCAATACAAATTCATCATATAATCTTACTGGTATTTCCTTATCATGTTCATTTCCTTCATTATCAGGTCTGGCAGTGTTTCTGTGACATTTCTCGATCTCCTCCTTAGCAACAATGTCTGTGCACGCATCAATTATCCGCTGGCCACGTGACGTCCTCTTATAAATGTCACCGCCCAATGAAATTATCATTTTAATAGCTGAGATTAATTTCCTTTTTGAATTTGCCTAGAAATCGATCAATGCAATAAAACAATAATCAATCAATACATTATTGGCAATCGATATTTTCTCCAATAATTGTGTCAGTGCACATTTGCCGCTTTCATCCTCACCATCGAATTCCTTTGATTCAATGATCAATGCGTTCACCAGTTCCATTTCTCCCATTTCAATTGCAATTTGGAGAGGAATTTGATTCCTTATGTTTTGCAACATGACAAATTTCCCTTGATTTACCGAATTCAATAATTTCCATGCAAATTCCATCTTCCTTTCTTGCAATATAAATGTGAGTAAATTTTCACCGTTTTCAAATGTTCTCGGTGCCGATATTTCCGTTTGTATCAAATGGTCAAATAGCTCGATATCATCACTGTTTACAGCTTTGTAAAGGAGATTCTCTATAACCGACTGCTGCAATATGGAACTAGATTTATTGAATAGTAATCTTATTAGGTTAGCTCCAGCAATCTCGCATGATTGAAAGGTATCCTTAGATATAGCTGACCGCAAAAAATTGTCAGGCAAAAGCTCAATCAATGCTTTTGCATATGTGAACCACTGATTTAGGAAAGCCCTTTGAAAATCATTTGAAGTGAAATTTGTCAATCTCGGCTGATTGGCCACGAGAGCAAGCATTAATCTAATCAATTTATTTATTATCAATTATTTATTGATAAATTTCAATAAATTCTACTTTTCACTTCCAATATTCGATGCCAATTGGAATGCAGTGATCCCATTGGTTGATTTGACATTGGCATCTGCTCTGTTTCCAATCAATATATTTGTGATATCGATTAATTTATTCAAGTTCTACAATTGATATTTACTAGTCAATCAAAATATATCATTACATCATCATTGATATCAATTGGTGGCTTGACAAACATCTCACGCAATGGAGTGTTTCCCAAATTGTTAACACTGTCAACTTGTGCTCCAGCATTGAGTAATGAACTGCACATATTTGGTTGCAGGCATTTCACCGCGAGATGCAGCAGTGAATTGTTGTCCCCATCATGAGCATTCGAACTACTTAAATCGAGTCGTTCGAGAAAACACGGAAAAAGAATTCCATGAAATTTCATTGACAATGTCAATGCGTTTTCATAGCAAGTCAAAGAAATTATTGATTGTGCAAATGGAATAACTGAAAATAATGAAATTCATTTATATTATTTGAATTATGTGTCTTTTATGGCTCATTGCCCCTCCCATTCATTTACTGCTTTAAAAAAATTGTTAAATTTAAGTTATGCAGTGATTTGATCAGTTATTATTAATTTATAATAATAATTAAACAAACAAAAATTTGGAAAATATTTTTAATTCCAGAATTTAAATTTAAACAAAATAAGTAAAAAAATAAGTAAAGAAATGAAAATGAAAATATTATTTACATTATAAAAAATCCAATAAATACACGAAAGTAAAAATCTTAAACATTGTGAAACATCGCAAATTCATTGCAAAAACAATCAGAATGGCAATTTCACTGACTTCATCAGTAAATGTTTATTACTGGATGCGCATCTATGATAAGAATTGTGGTCAAATTCAACACGCCGTCCGAAGACTCTCTCCGAATTATTCCCCGAAAATCCTTCTGTAAGTTATTCCCCGCAAATTACTTCTTAAAATCCAAAAGAAACACAATTCGGCGACAAAATGTTTATTAATAATTAAATATTACAACAAGAAATGTGAATCAATATAATGTCAATTTCCAACATTTAAATTTAAAAGAACCCGATCGTATGAGTCCCCGCGACGGCAACCATTAAAACAAACATTAGAATAATAACATCATATATATTTTAACATTTTAATTCCAATTTTCTCATAATACTCCATTGCACTCTACAACACAAAATACTAAACCCTTCAACATTCGAATTATAATCAGTTATAAAACATTTAATTATAACAAACTTAAACCACCCTTTTACAACAAACTTAAACCACCCCTTTACTCACAAGAATGACCTCTTTTAATCTGAGATTTTGTAGTTGTTGTCGCTGGCTAAACTAATATCACCCTTTTCGTCCTTGAAGTCAAATATATTTAAAGAGTTACAAAAAAGAGTTAAAGAGTTATTTTCCTTTCAAAATAGCATAGTGACCATTTATTGAAATGAAGTCAATTTTATAGATTCCATAAAAACATTAAATCTATACACACAGGTAAGTTTATGTGTCTCGATAATCTGACTTTATTGATTTATTTAGATTATAGAATAAATAGAAACTGTTATTAAAGGGGTGCATACAGAAATTTCATTTACACCCGTTTGCATGAATAAACACATCTATAATATGGGTTGGTATGTACAACCAATTATAGAGGAGTCATTCTTTATGAAAATA
The DNA here is from genome assembly GCA_959609185.1 of Schmidtea polychroa. Lineage (NCBI taxonomy): Eukaryota > Metazoa > Platyhelminthes > Tricladida > Dugesiidae > Schmidtea > Schmidtea polychroa. The sequence goes on along the minus strand of CAUHTR010004118.1, from coordinate 9,657 downwards.
TTTTTTGGAATGCATGTGGTTATTTTATTTAGTTATTTTAACTATTTGTATTTAGCCATTTTAGAAATGGCTTTCAAGTTATTTTTTGTATTTAAAGTAAACTTAAAGGCTTGAATATTGATCCATACTTTTTATCAAAATTTTTTATTAAAAATTATTTTTAATTAATTTTTTAGGAGTTTTTAATGTTGTTATTATTATTTGGAATTATTTCAATATAATGTGAGTTTTATTATTATTTTATTAAGTAAATAAGTAACAAATACAATTTATTAATCGCCCAAAATATCAATTCAGAGCAATGTGAAATACTAAAAAACTATTAAATTTATTAAAAATTTANAAGTATAATAATAAACATTAAGAATGAAAATTTGATTTTTTTCTTTGATTTTGATGTTATCTCAAAGGGCGGCCATGCATAATAGCACGCAGGCGGCCATATACCCAGGCACGGCCCTGATCACAATCAATCAATATGAAATTATCAATAAAATTTAATCAATAAAATTAATACAATTGTTTATTTTGTTTAAAACATTTACCAACTGAAATCATTAATTCAATTTAATTCAATGGGCAAAGATAAAATTTTACTTGATATAAAAAAAATTAAAAATAAAATATTAATAAATCAATTTCCATTTCCACAGTTCAAGTGCAAAGCCAATCAAATCCATCAAATGGAGCTGCATAAAATCAATTAAAAAATATTTGTATCCGATTGGTTATTTCAGCGTTGCAAATAGCACAAGCGTGCAATCGATCAACACAATCAAAACAGAACAAATGGCCACATTGTAATGCAGTATTTACATTATTGTCCATGCAAATATTGCACACCTAAATTGCAATATTTCATAATACAAATCCATATATTAATTTACTCCTTTCTCTTTATCTCTGTCACTCTTTTGCACATCAGGCGTTTTGTGAAATTTTTACCAAAGAAATCCTCGATTTCCTCCTTAACATTGATATCTGTGCAAGAATCAATAATCCGCTGGCCACGAGAGGTAACCTTATAGATGTCACCACCTAAAGGGATTATTGTTTTAATAGCTGAGATCAGTCTTATTTTGGAATATGTCTATAAATCAATAATTATCAATAAACAATAATCAATCAATCAATACATTATTGGAAATCGATATTTTCCCAAATAATTGTGTCAATACCGTTTGTCCATCAGCATCCTCACAATTGAATTCATTTGATTCATAAATCAAAGCTTCCATCAAATCTTTCTCCTCTATCTCAATTGCCATCTGAAGAGCTGATTGGTTTCTCGTGTTTTTCAGGTTGACAAATTTCGATTTGTTAATGGATTCCAATAGTTTCCACGCGTATTTCCATTTCTTTTCCTTGATGATAAATGTTAATAAGGTTTCTCCCACTTCCAATGATCTAGGTTCCAATATTTCTGTTCTTATAAGGTGGTCAAACAATTCATTGTTATCATTATTCACAGAATCATGAAGGAGATTTTCTATGATTGATTGCTGTAATGCGGAACTTGATTTATCAAATAATAATTTCATTAGTTTGGTTTCAGCTTTCACGCATGATTGAAAGGTGGCATTTGTAATATTTGCGGAGAGACAATTGTCGGAGAGAAGATTGATCAATATTTCCCTATATTCAAACCATTGATTGTTAAAAGGCGTTTGAAAATCGATTGAGGAAATATTGATCAATTTAGGATGATTGGACACGAGTGAAAGCATTAATCTGATCAATTGATTTATTATCAATGATTTATTGATAAATTTTAATAAATTCTACTTTTCACTTCCAATATTCGATGCCAATTGGAATACAGTGATCCCATTGGTTGATTTGACATTGACATCTGCGCCGTTTCCAATCAACATATTTGTGATATCGATTAATTTATTCAAGTTCTACAATTGATATTTACAAGCCAATCCAAATATTTCCTTACGTCATCATTGATATCAATTAGTGGCTCAGCAAGCATCTCAAGCAATGGAGTGTTTCCCAAATCGTTGATACTATCAACTTGTGCTCCCGCATTGAGTAGTGAACTGCATAAATTTGGTTGCAGGCATTTCACCGCCAAATGCAGCAATGAATTGTTGTCTCCGTCATGAGCATTTGAGGTGTTTGAATCCAGTTTGTCAACAAAACATGGGAAAAGAGTCCCATGAAATTTCAATGACAAAGTCAGCGCATTCTCATTGACTGTCAATGAAAATTTTGATTGTGCAAATGAAATGGCTGGAAATAATCAATAAAATGAATGATAACTGTAGTGTGTTGTCAAATTTTTATTATTGTTATTTACGTTACAATGTAGTTATGAATAAATAAACCCTCTTCAATTTAATCGTTCATTATACAAACTATATAGATTTAATTACTAATAAGAATCGATCAATAAAATTCGAAATTAAAAATTAATAAATTAACAATATTTAGAAAAGAAACACGTAGTAGCATAAAATCCTATAGAAGTTGGAATTTATCTAAAATATAAATTATAATAATATCTCAAATCCTTTCATAATATTCAAATCCTTACGGATACTTGGTGCAGACAATTCTCACAAATTCATATAATTATAGTAGAAAAAGTGTGCTCCATGACTCATCATATACCCCCGCGATGACTCATCGCTAAACAAAGGCACATGACTCATCGATGACTCATCCATAGCAAACATGGCAACTAGGTCAAGGTCATTCTATTTTTACTAACAAAGTGTTGGCGTATGTGGGGAAAAGAAAAATATATATGCATGATCGTCACGCCTATCCGGTCTCATTGCTCTGCTCAGACCATTCCCTCACACACTCCAAATGATCATTCGCATATTCCCACGTATGAGCCCGTGGTGATGTTCCACGTTGGTACTGCTCACACGGGTTGGAAAGAGTTAGCAGGTGAGCCCCTGCCTTAGGACTACTCCTAACCCTTTCTCGGTTCGGGTTCTACGGTGCCTTAGAAGGTCTTACCCACTCTTTACGCATCATTCTGTCCGACCCTGGTCCAAAAGGTACGGCATTCAAGTCTCTACTATGTATTCCTGATCCTTCTCTCATGCAATTCAACCATAGTAAATCATACATACACAATTAACACAATCACAGAAAATCGAACGGTTATATTGGAACGAAAACATCAATTTATATTCAGCAATATTTAAATAAACACAAAACATTTAAGATTAGTCACGAGATAAAATCACATTCTTCAAGTTCGTTCGTAAGATCAGTGGAATCGAGACCCGAGAGAGACGTGGCTACGGGAATGCTTCTCCCTCTGCGAGCATCTCGTCGATGTCAACGGGCAACCGGCGGTCTTCGAGAAATTTGATACTGTCGGCCGGAACTACCCGGAATACTTCCTTTGTAGGAATAGAATGAGTAACTGTAATTTCTTTGATGGTCGATCTGGCTGCAGATAGCGATGCCTCAAGCACGGCCATGGCGTTTCTACGTTTCTGATTCTTTTCCGAACGCGTCAGCCGCTTACGCTTACGATGGGGAAGTGTAGCTTCGACTGGGGGTTGAACGAGGTGTGGCACGAGCACTGGAGCCAAGATAGGGTTCGTTGGTCCGCCAGACATAGGCCGAAATCCCGAAAGAACTGGGGCAGGAATTGGTGGCAATTGTGAGCCATGCCCTTTACAACTGGATGTTGAAGAGTTTTTTGCCGATATGTGGTGCATCGGGAACACGTTGGTCCCATCTTGTAACGGGTATTCGCGAACTCGCTTCGCTAGTTCCGATTCGGAGTTTATTTTGTGCAGTGCCTCGAATTGAGCCTTTATGGTGAGCCTCTGGCACCTGCTCTCTTCTAGGAGACTGTCACGGCAGTGCTCCAAACGCAGAATCTTGCTTTTCTCTTCCTTCATTTGTGGTGGGGAGAACCACGTTCCCTCATAGAGGTCAATCCTCCTCTTCAATTCCCCGATGTACAAGTGGAGCTGTGCGATGTCGGCAATTTTATCAGCACAGGAAAAGCAAGGTCTGAGGGTTTTCTCGGAACTGTTTGAGGTATTCATCTAAATTGTTAAGAAATTTTTATCTTTAAATTGAAAACTTCGCTGGGGTATTATTCATATTTTCGGACAAACGAAACTTAAGATCTCCCCGACCAAGTTGTCCAAGAGTGGCTTACCAATCTACCCTGACAGCAAACACTCACCTTCATACAATCTCAAACATTCGAACTAACCTACGTAATCATTACTTCGATGTGAGAAGAAAACGGAATTCCCAAAAATCATTCATTTTCGGTTTACTTTACGGGTTTACCTATTTTTTAACTACTGCATGACCATTAATTAGTGACTATGAACGCTATTATTTCAATTACCGGTAGTACATTTTAATCATTATGTGTTACTCATTTTGCTGCTATGTTATTAAATTCCATGCGTGTTATATGATGAACAAAAATAATCAGCAATTACCGGGACACCCCGTCTTGTATATAGAGCCTCGGTTTTGTAAGAAAATTATGATGTTCTCGCTTGACTTTTTATCGTAAGTTATAACTTAGTCATTCCAAATTTAACGCCATAAACATCGTCATAGGGACGCTTACATCGGACGCAGTTGCGTATTCATTTATTGTCTACTTATACTGTCAATTATCGACGGGTTCGTCACGACGCATGTTGGTATATTTAACTAGTGACTTGCACCCTGACAGAAAAGAAGATTCTCGTCGCACCGTCATTTTCTCTGACGCAATTTATTGGTCTACTAGCAGATACAGGTATACGACGCCCTCCCTATGGTGATGTAATAACGATATCCATATGTGTACTATGACCTAATCGGTGGGTGATGCATGTGTACTTGTAGAGTTGTAGATAGATACTCCAATTGAAACGGACACTTAGTAGGTGTGCTCAAAATTTAAGAAACTTGATTGAGTGAGAAATTTACGAATTCAGTAGATAAAGATTAACTATATTCTAGATTTTCCGCTATTAGGTCGACTCACGATAAGACTGCTCAATACACTCGATCGACTGCCACCTTCCTCAATCAACTTATCAGATAACTTTATCGGATTATTAGCCAGCGTTTTCCGTCGACAATGTATCCAGTCATGAGCAGCTAATGACTCTCCTATCGCTATTGATATTTTTCCTCGGACTCAAGGCAAGTGATTTATTTCTTTATCAAAAATTTGTTTACCTTCTCATTTTAGATGAGCTACTGTCAATGTCGAACCAAACCTTATCAGATATTCAATGCCAAGCTACAATCTAAATACGTGGATGGGTGGATTTACTTGCAAATGTCCTTGCGATGAACATCTCGGGGTTCAATTCTTAAACGCCTAGCGGAACTTCGCTGTGAAAACTCTAACAATTCGTTGTCTATTCCTCGTTATACGTCTATCGATATTCGACGGTAAAGCATATTTTCCTGACAATAACGCGACTAATCTCAATCCGACAAAAATTGTCTACGACTTTGGAAATTTACTCTTCTGCTCTGAAACTTCGGCGGGACTTCATGGAAAGAAAAGAACGAAAGATCCTCTATCAGATCGCGCTCGACGCGAGAAATTCTACTCTCAACCGTATTCCACCTGTGGAGCCTCCTCACCCCTCATGACCCACCCAAGAAGGCAATCATCGCTGCCGCCATTCTTGCATCGTCATGAGGGACCGTTCGACTCGTTTTCACAAAACTCAGCATTTAATATACAATTTATGAATAATGAGATGCATCAAATAATAGCAAAATGGGTCAATAAAACAAATAAATCGACAAAATAAAATAAATCAATGAAAATTCACCCGGCGACCCTATCGTCTGGACTCCAAGTATGATGCTTCTCATTTCACACAATCGCAACCTCATCATATCCTTGGTAGATCTCTCATAAATTAAATATCCTTCTCTGCGAATATTCCAATCTCATTTTCAGCATCTCCGGAATCTCTTATGAAGGTCAATCTCCCCACTGTCATGTACTCTACCGTGGTATATTCTCAACTCGTCCACATCATACTGGGAGCTCTCAGATGGTACAGTCGCCGACACCATGAAGAAAAGGACATTTGTAATTAAATAAATTTATTTTACGAAATTAGTTTTTGTTTTTCATCATTAATACATTAACTAATACACATAAATAAATCAGCTTACCGATAGTTTCAAAAACTGGCACGAAATCGAATTTAAACTGGTCGAATAATTTAACGGTAAGCTCTGAAAGTAGTATTTGCGAGTCTAGTCCTGAATGCTGTGAGATATCTGAAAATCTATGCTCTGTAATCGTGAAAAATTAAAAGTGGGTCATAAGTTTCTAAAATTTTACCTGTAATCGTGAAAAATTAAAAGTGGGTGTCTTCCAATTTTTCACGTTACATATATAGTATTTTTCGTCCAATCAGGACGTTACCTGCTTGTATTTTTACAATTTATTATTATTTTTATGTTTTTATTATTGTATTTTAAATTTTTGATGACCTGACTTATCTCTTATTATTATTTTATTTATTTATTTTTTTTTTCTTATTTTCCTCCTATTTTTCCTGCGGACTTATTGTTATTTTATTGTAATGTCATTTTTTTGTTTTAATTGGACTTAAAATGGTTTTATTTTTATTTATTTTCTTAAATTCCTCATTTATTTGTTTTCACTTTTTTACTTATTCTATTTCTACTTTATCCGCTATGTACCTTAACCCATTTTATTTCTAAATCTTAAGGGGTTTATTGGATTTTATTTAGTTTATTTACTTATTCTTATTCTTTTATTGTTATTTTATTGTTCCTTCCTATTTACTAGTGAGATTTTGTGGTATTTTTTATATTTTTATCTTATTTCGTTTATCTTTCGAGGTTTATTCTCTATTCGCTCCAGTTTTCTCCACTCCGCATTTCAGCCCAACAATTATAAGGGGTCGCAAAAAAGGTTTACAATCATTAATGGGGTCGCGAATGAAAAAAGTTTAAGAAGCACTGATCTANAAATTATGAGTCATATGTACTTTAATGACCTTTATGAGTCATTGGCTTTGTTCTAAAATGATGATTCATATGACCTTGTTGCAAAAATTGAATGCCCTTGGCCTTGTTACTAAATAATAGAATGATCTTGATGAGTCGTCGATTGCGTGATGTGACCTTATTACTAAAATTAGAATGACCTTAACCTAGTTACCATGGCGACCTCGGTTGCCATGAACGAGTCACGTGACCTTGGCCTGGTTACCGTGGTTGCTATGAATGAGTCACGTCACCGTGACCTAGTCTTCATGATTTCTATGGATGAGCTATGTGAGCTTGATCTGACTATCACGGTTGCTATGGATGAGTCATATGTCTTTGTTTAGCGATGAGTCATCTGGGGTATATGATGAGTCATGGAGCACACTTCCTTCTACTAATTATCAAAAGCTAATTATAATTTATTTATTGTCCGTATCCCTTAATCGAAGATTTTAAAGTTGAAATATAAAGTATTTTTCAATTTCACATGTTATTAAGTATAAATATTGTTATTATCATCATTTATTATTCGTTAATTTAAACACAGACACCCAAACTGTCTCGAAACAGTTTCTTTACTGGTGACTCGGTTGAGTACTAATCTTCTACAATAACACAATAATAATACGCAGTTAATACACACATATATTTAGGAACTAATAATAATAACGTTTATTTATTAAAAATCATTATTATGGTTCACTGAAAATATTTCTATACTACTTTATATTATTTGAGTAGTATACCTCATTATGCCTCATATTTGAATATTATAAATGTTGCATTTTAATTGCCATCATTACCATATTTGTTTTATAAAATATTAAATTTCAATTCTTTGTTCTAATGCGTCATTGTATAAAATGTTGTGTTCAATAAATTTAATTGATAAAATGATAACAGAATTGAACAGAAATGCAAAATGACCAATATCAGATATTTATAATTAAAAATTAATAGTTTGATAAAGTTTCACATCAATACAAGTATTAATATCGAAATAATAAAAGCTGATCGATTGCATGTTAATTTAAATAAAATCAATTAATTAATAAATAATTTACCATTTTCATTTCCGGAATATCGATTAATAATCTGTAAATAATAGAAATATAAAATTCAAATCAAATAAATTGTGACATTTCCTCACCTCAACAGATCTCACAACATCGGCACCCCGGTTCACCAGTTGTGCACAAACATTTACCATCCCTCGAATGACTGCACAGTGCAGGCTAGTCAATCCCATCTATATCTCACATAATTATTCAATCAATAATCAACAAATCTCACAAATCCAGCCTGATCAATATCAATTGATCGATCTATCAAATATTCACAACTGTCCTCCAATCCACTCGCAATTGCCTCATGCAATGGAGTTTGCAAATACTAAATAATGCCAATATATCAATATCAATATTGAATACTCTATTGAATTACTTTGTTTTGTGTATTGGTATCGATCTCGAATTGCTGCAAAACATTAATGCATTTCCTGTTATGCAGCGAATGGGCCAAGGCCAATGCAGTCCCCATTGTCTACAAATATATTGATTTGATCATTTCAATAAACACATACTTCATTATTTGCATTGATATCTACAATGTCCTGATTATCTAGTATAAATTTGGTCATATCGGCATCATTATCCGATATTGCTGTGTGTAATATGGTGAAATTGACCTTGATAATGAATAAGATTAATTATTAATTTTGCATTATTTTGATGCACCTTTTGTCGTGATTCCATCAGAATCATTCGTTCTTGTATTTCTTCTTGTATTTCCACGAATCCTTTATCCTTAGCTTTGTTAATGGCCTTGATCCATAACTGAATGATGAAATCAATGCTAATCAATTATTATTATTATTATTATTATTATTATTATTATTATTATTATTATTATTATTATTATTATTATTATTATTATTATTATTATTATTATTATTATTATTATTATTATATTAAACAAGTATGAGACACAAGACCCGTTACTAAGAGCCCATAAATAAAATTCTGTCTATATATACAGTATTGTGAGAATTAATGTGAAGATGAAATAATTTACATGTTTTATCAGGTGGCCGTAGGGCCTTGTCGAAATTGGCTCCAGTTTTGTTTTACTGTACTGATATTTGGTGTGTAATAACGTATAGGAGTTTAAAGAGGTATTGTTATAGAAAATTTAGTAAAAATTATTGCTTCTTTTAATTTTTTACTAAGACTATCAAAACTGTTCTAATCTTTGTTTCTTTCTTATTTTAGAAGATATAATATCCTTCTTTTTTTCCATACGCAGATTAATGGCGTGTGCCATGGAGAGTTGCATTTCCGTATAATCCCGTTTTCGTACAAATTTGTTATTGCTTCTTCAATTTTTGTTTCCAAATATAATTGTAATTATCTTATGTTTTACCAAATGCGTGCGACCCACATCCCATTTATCCGCCATAAACACGTTTCCACTGTTCGTTATTATTTCCTTTAATTTACTATCCTCATTAATCTTTAGGTGTTTCAACGCTCGCGTCAATCGTTATTCATCCTTTATTTGTCTGCCGAATTTTGCTTCATTGTTACAAATATAGTTATTGTTTTTTTCATTAGATTCGATATCTTTCTTATATGCCAGCCTATATCCAAATGCTTCTTGTAATTGTTA
>CAUHTR010004116.1:0-17355 GCA_959609185.1 Schmidtea polychroa | reverse complement strand
NTCGCTATCGTCACTTTTCTGCTAAACGGCCATGATATCTTGTCGTCATAATTTCCTTTGCAGATGATGAAGAATGCCGACACATAACTTCCTTTCCCTACCCCGTCTCCGTTCGGGTATATTCGCAATTTCATCTTGTACTCACCTAATCCTGAGTAGAATGGTGGACTTACTATTCGTGTGATTTTCTCTTCCTTTGCTGATTTTATCTTTTCCATCCAATTCTCAATTTTCCACGTGAATGGTGCTAACCTTACCGGTTCTCGTATCTCCTCATCTTCTCCTGATTGTAATTCATTTTGGAATTCTTGTGGTAATATATCCTGGTAAGTATCGATCGGTTTCTCTCTTACCCATATGGCTGCGATTTCTTCTGGTATATTATCTATCCAATTTGGTTCTAACTTTTGCTGTTCCCAATCCCATCGAGTTTCACTTTCGATCCACACTTTTTTCCATGGTATCAGTTTGCAATCTTTATCATTGAATGCTGCTAGTTTTAGTTTATCATCCTTTAGCCAATGGTTATAAATATCTATTATTCGATCCATCTTGGCTCTCATTCCCCATTGGAATCTCTTGATTTGTTGATCGGTTTTGGTAGCGTTTTTGTGCCCACCAGATGGTTCGTCCATCGCGATTATATTAATGACGGCTCCATCTTCCCAGATTCCTAGTTCGTAAATTACAGTTCGGTCTCCTCTTTCTAACATGTGCCGATTATACATTATTATCACATCTTCGATCATTCCATCCTCACTATTTTCTCGAGCTTTTTGGATGATCTCTTGGTCTATGATTTGCACTAACTCGTCAACTTGGCAATCGGGATTAACTTCTATTATTTGTTTCTCTTCATTTGGCAACTTCACCTTTATTTTTATCGTTTCTTGCTCGCATTTAGTTCTCTCGTATTCTCCGTATTTTGATATCAATTCTGTTGCTCGTTTATCTTCGAATCTCATAATTTCCGTGTTCGTACGTCTTTGACAAATTGTTTCATTAGTTGTGGCCATCTTTCTCTTAATCTATTAATATATTTCCTCGCCTGATCGATAGCTTGTTTGACTAAGATTATTTGATTTTCTTTCATTATTTTCCGTTCGATCTTTTCCAATTCTGGTTCCACTTCATTGTTAAACACTTGTTGGATTTTCTTGAACATTTCTGCCACTGATTCGTCATCTCTAGTTTTTTCTAAGGTTAAGATATTAGTTTCGTTTGGCCATATCATCGCATCCACCAAATGTATGCCCATTTTAACTTTGTAACCATCGACATATAATTGTTTATTTTTATGGCTCGTTCCCATTTTTTCCTGTATCCAGTTGTACAGTTCATCGGTATTTGTTCCTTTTAGTTCAATAGTCTGTATCTGAATCTCAGGGTGTTGAATACTAACTTGATATTGATCTGGGTCTGCTTCCTTTAGTTTCTCTTTATATTTTGTTGCTAATTCTTTCCACACTGCCGTTATTATACCTCCTTCACACTGGTATGCTTGAGTTATAAGTTTTAAGCATTTTCTGTATGTTAACTCGTTGATGTAGTTCTCATTTCGCTCTATTTCTGCTACTGTGTCGAAAATTTCCTCGAATATCTCCTCATCGTCTTTTTCTATCATTGATTTCATGTCATCATTTTCACTCTCATCACTACTTTGAGGTGTTTCACTGTTTGGAGGTGTTTTCGGTTCGTTGTTTTCCTCACTTGACTGAAATAATTCGCCTCCCAGGCTGCTCACCTCACTTTTCTCGTCTTCCTGATCCGTCTGGTCGCTTCGCATTTGTCTCAACATGTTTATTTTAGCTTTGGTATGTGGTTCTTTCTTTTCAAACCACTCATTTTTCCTGAACCAATGTTCTTTCACTTTTTCCTTTATTTGCTCCTCAGTTAATGTAGGGTTTTCGTTTTTGATTCTGTCTTCAATTTTTTGTAGTAGTACCCTCTGAATTCGATTTTTTGTAACTATCTCATTGCTTTTTGGTTCGTCTTTGCTCTCATCTCCCTTTTGTCTCCTTTCTTTCTCCTCTTTGGTAAATTCTTTAATCAATTGTATTTTCTCTTCACTGCTCAATTCTGTCTGTGGATCAATCTCATTTTCTTTTGTCGTTTTTATCTCCTCGTTTCTTATCAGATCACTCTCTTCGTTGTTGACACACTGCTCCGCAGTGTGCGGTTCCTCTTTATTTGTTAATCTCATCATATTTATTCTTCCGGGATTCGCTTCCCGTTGTTTCCATCTTTCTTGAATTTCTCTGGCTTCCTCGTTTTGCAATCTTTGCCATTCGATTCGTTGTTGATCTTGTTGTTGCTTACTTGGTTGGTTCCGGATTTCCTCGGTGCTCTGCATCATGTTGATTCGTTGTTGTTGATTATTAGTCGGTATTCGCTGGATCATATCCTTTAATTGTTCGATTTCCTGCATGAGGTTGATTTGTGTGTTCTGAACTGGATTGTTTGATCCTGGTTGATTTGATTTGGCTCTCATTGTGCATTCTCTTGCCATGTGTCCAGGCTGATTACAATTATAGCAGGTTCTGGTTCCTCCTCTGCCCATAGACATCATGGGTCCTCTGCAGACATTTTCCGTGTGGCCTCTTCTCCCGCACTTTTGACACATCCTTGCTCTATAACATTCATTGCTCCAGTGCCCTGATCGTTGGCATATGTTGCACGTTCGATTGTTAATGTCGTTGTTCCTGAAATTATTAGTAAAATTTTGAATATTACCTCCATTGTTTTGGTTTCTTGTTTGTGGAGTTTTGAACAACTGTTGTGATCCTGGGATGAATTGATTCATCACTGGATTTGCATTATTGACTTGGTTGTTTGTGGTTGTTGCTGTTGTTGCTGGAGCTGCTGGAGCTACTGTCATTGCTGCTACTTGTATTGGTGTCAAGTAGGTTTCACATTTGTTAGCTATTTTAGTGCTTCTTCCAGCGTCTCTGGTGCTCGACATCCCAAGGTTGCTCGTATATCCTCTCGTTTCATGCCATCTACGAATACGGCTATTATCTTGTCTTCCGGAACTGGTTGATTTGAATCGAAGGCTTCTCGTGCTAGTCGTCTCAATTCGCATGCGTACAGTGCGTTGGATTCGTTATATTTCTGCTTTCGATGCAGAAAGTCTAACATTTTTCGATTTCCCTCTTTTTCGGTACCGAATGTTTTTATTAAAAACTCCTTGATCTCTTTCCACGTTCTCAGCTTCGTTGCATCGCATTTCGCCTCTAAATATACATCTTGGGCGCTTCCCTTTAGATATAGGGGTATTCGTTCTCGTACGACTATGTCTGGCCAGTGACATATCGTAATGTATACTTCAAATTCTTTTATAAACGTTTCTAGCTGATTTATATTTCCATCGAATGGCTCTCCTCGAAATTTCTCTCTGAATTCTCCAATATTGAAGTGAACGTTACTTGTTTCTGGTGGATCCGTTACCCCTGTTCCATTTGGAGTCACGTCTGCCATTATTTCTTGACACAAGATTGTTATATTGGTTGACTCTGAACTATTTCCTTCCTCGTCTGTTGATTCGGTGTCGCTTATCGGGTCTAGTTCAGTTCGTTTAAAATCGTCGCTGTTCTCGAATTCGTTAGTTAAGCTCTCTGATTCAAATACTGTTTCTACTGATGCCGGTTTCTTGTGTAATTTTCTGTTTTTCTTGGCTCTTTGTATCTCTTCCTTTTCTAATAAACTGAGGTTTTCTTTATTTTTCCGTCTGGTTCGGCTAGCTATGCTATCAATTTTTCCTCCTTTTGATATCCTTTGATAAATTTTCTACTTCGTTGATCGAGCTTGATATTTTCTAATTATTGCCCGCTTCAATTCTCACGATTTTCTAATTCTTCTTGGATTTGATTTTATTAATTTCTTTGATTCTTCGCTTTTGATTGATTTCTCTATATCTCTTGATTTCTATTGTTTTCTTGATTTCTTTGATTTCTTTCTGAATTGTTTGCTTTATCCTAAAATAATTAACACCTCTAGTACATGTCATAAATTCTCTTTATTAAACCCTTCATTTACTTTCCATTTTCCCTTTATTTTATTATTCCTTCGCTTCGAATTTCCTAACTTTCCTACGCTTTTCGCTATTCACCCCATTTGATTTTAAGTCGATTTTAAATTATCTATAACTCGTATCAATTATCTATATAGTCGTATCAATTATCTATCCCTTTTACAATCATCAAATAAATATAATATCAATTATATAAATATCAAAAGAAACATATCATTAATCATATAAATAAAGTTCAAAAACTCAACTAATATCTATTCGTTCGCTTTTCCCCATCCAAAAACTGGTTTCATTTTCACTTGCGCCGGCGCTTTATCATAATTTTCCTTTACTCATTATATATTTGTCGCACTTAATCTATTTCAATTTAATCAACTTCATATTTAATCATCGATGCTTTGGTTCGCGCGACCTCTACATCTATCTTTATTTACCATCGGCTCTCTGGCCGGTTTACTCAATTCACTCATTTTATTTAAATCATTTCGCTCAATTACCATCGGCTCCCTGGCCGGTTTAATCAACTCGTTTTAATCTCATGAAGTCTTTTACGACTCCTAAACGCCTGGGCTTTTACACCATTACGCCATATAATCTACTATTATCCATCAACGCCTTGGTTTGTTAGACCTCCGCGTCGGCATCGGCTTCCGGCCGGTTTAATCATAATTGAAGTCTTTTACGACTCCTAGACGCCTGGGCTTTTACACCATTACGCCGTATAATCTACTATTATCCATCAACGCTTTGGTTTGTTAGACCTCCGCGTCGGCATCGGCTTCCGGCCGGTTTAATCATAATTGAAGTCTTTTACGACTCCTAGACGCCTGGGTTTTTACACCGTTACGCCGTATTCGCGGTCTTCGGTCCCTGACCGGTTTCAAATGCCCTAAATGAGGTTTCTTCAACCCCCAGACGCCTTCGGTTTTTACACCTACTATCGTCCCTACCGCGATTAAATTGAGTTGACAGTTGACTTTCGGGCTAATTAAAAATTCAAGGCTCCTCCCACTCAAATTCCTAATCCGCTGAGGCCTCACAACTGGCTCAATTCTTGGCCGCTTATTGAAAAGAGTCTAATACCGGTAACTCTAATCTCATCGCCGTTTCACTGGCCTATCGGTACTCGGTGTGGGCATCCGGGTTTGTACCGACCCCTGCTAGCAATATTCACGAAGAAAAAAAAAAAAACATCCTATCTGTCAGGATTTAAAAAACACGGAAATGCCTAATCGCCTCGATCGTGATTCTCAAAAGTGATGAACCAGATCTCCCGACTAGTGAAGATAAAAGGAAATTGGATATGCAGTTGACTTTCGGTCCTCTGCCTCACAACTGGTCCAATCTTGGTTGCCTATTGAGTACGAGTCCTTTACCGGTTGACTCGCATCTCACAACCGTTTCACTGGGCTCCTTAATACTCGGTGTAGGTAACTGGGTCTCTCTCGCTCGCTACCCTTCCGGGTTTTGTATCAAGTCCCGCTAGCATCAAAAAATGCGCCCAATACTCGGTGTGGTATCCGGGTTTTTGTATTGGGTGATCCAGCATCATCAGTCCCTTGGCTGATAATCTCCTGGACACTACAGTCCGGTGGTTAGCCGCTGTACTCGGGTGCCTCATCACCCGCTAGGGAAAAATCATTACTACTCATTCGATTTGGAGTCCAAAAACGGTTTCTCCCAAATCCGCAGCTGCTCTCGGATTAAATTTTTAACATTTAGCGCGCGTTTTTTCAATTTTTATTTTATTTTTCTATTTTTATTTACCCTTTTAGTCAACCCCAGTCTCCCAGACAAAAAATATAATAATCGCGTTGGTTCGTCCCCCATAAGTGGTGATCAGTCACTCGGCAGAAACTCCCCAACATTTGCGATGGATCCTACTACATTCTCTCGTCAGGGTGATCAGGATTTCCCCATCCGGGCAAGTGTCGTAAGGACGATTCACTTGTCATCCCCTCATTATCGTATCTCTCTATGCCAAAATAATGAAACAGGAAGAAAAGAAAATTGGAAGTAAAAACCGTACTGATCTTATCGATCAGCTCATCCATACGACTATGATCAGTCCTGCATTCGACTTTGATTTTAGTTCTAATTGCTGTGTTGCTTGTCTATTTATTTAACGTAGGTTGTGTCTTTTATATGTCTATGTTCATCGTATGTTTTATACCTTTCGGTTGCTATAATGGATTTTTAGTATAATTTGATAATTTTATCACTTCATATTCATTCAAAAGAACTTTATTTGACAACATCTCCTTACGGGAGGTATATTACAATTTTCTCTCTAACATTCGTATCGCATACATTGCATCGTTTAATTTTCTCTGCGCAATTTTCGCAGTAACATAAATGACCACATGGGATCGTCATTACTCGTATTTCATTGGTTCTGCATATGAAGCATTTTCTAAAATCTTTAACTTGATGTTCGATTGCTTCTTTAATTTCTTCCTCGATCGTCTCCATTTTCATCATTATCTCCTGCCATTTGATGTTAAATTGGGCATTATCCAATCTTAAATTTTGAATTTGATAAACTCTTTTAGTGGTCAATTCTGCATTAGGTGTTGCTATTTTCATCATTACACATATTTCCTCAGCTTGCGGTCTTGGATTCAAGCTCATTTCGTCTTGGATTTTCATCAACTGGTCTGCTTTGCGATTTAGCCGTTGTAGCGAATTATGCGTTAAATTTACGAATTTTTCGAGTCTCTTTGTAATGTAGCCGGTTGATTCCATCTAATTAAGATTTATTAATTAAAGGTCTCTTTTTATCAATATTCCGCGTCATTTTCCCCTCTATCATTTTCCCTCTAATATCCAGAATACCTTATTTTATTAGTGCTTCAATAAGCCTTTACATTCTACTTATTACTCTTAACAACCCCATCTCCCTCTGTTTAATGTTCTATTCCGCGCAAATTTCTTTCATGATCTTGTGATTTTATTACAATCGTTTTAATTATATATAGCCCATATCCCATTCATTATCGCCATATTTTACACGTTTTCTGATTAAGTTTAATTACATTGTTCATTCGTTCTATCTTTATTAGCGTGCTATCCCCCTTTTCCCTATTTTCTAAATTTTTATTATTTCTTTATATTTACATTTTATTAATCGTTAATATTTACAATTTTATTATATTTTGTTTTCGTTTATCATCATTCATTCTATTACTACTTTATTCGTACAGTATTCTCATACCCACTTTCAATACATTCATATGTCGTCATATTTTAAAACTTCCATCACTCATTTAGACATTCTACATACATTTTATCATATTCACCTATC
The DNA here is from genome assembly GCA_959609185.1 of Schmidtea polychroa. Lineage (NCBI taxonomy): Eukaryota > Metazoa > Platyhelminthes > Tricladida > Dugesiidae > Schmidtea > Schmidtea polychroa. The sequence continues at coordinate 10,021 of CAUHTR010004116.1, read as the reverse complement.
CATATACTAAGTTTAAGCGCTTGGGAAAACAACCTGCTCGTTCTCGAATGCATATCACTTTATATCAGCTTTTACTCTCTCCATTATATCTATTCTCGGGTTCTTTCACCAATTAAATTTTCAGATCCCGGCTGAGCCCCCAAATTTGTATGGTGGGTTACTGGTGGTTGAATGTTTAAGTGCTGTTACCAGCGTAACCCAGAATACAACCTTGTGATTCCTCTTGGTACCCGTTGAGCAATCAACGTTGGTACTGTACCAAGGGGTTGAGTGCTCGCAAAAAGTGAGCGCGTCAAGCACTGTAATTGTCGAGCACTCTATGGGTTCACGGACGCCGATAGAAGGCACGTGTCCGATTTGTTTCGGTCCCTCATCGAGATTGTTTTTCCAAGCGCCTTCCCGCCAATCATCCTGTTTCAGACAACCGCAACGTTCAATCACACACCCACTAGATAACAAAGATCATTTATTTAATTACTACTATATGACAAAGTTTGTCTACGCGCTCTCGAACATCTCTCAGGATTGTGGATTGGCTTCCGTTTCTTTCAATTTCGCCTGTTCGGCTAGCCAGGCCCTCTTCAACTTGTCCCGGGTATTCCGCCCTAACCGTTTGCGTTTCGGCTTGCTTGCCTGGGCTGGTGGGTAAATCCGGGCCAACTCCACGGAAAGTGGACGAATCTGCTCGCAAAGAGAGTCCTGGACAAATCTTTCGTTCAATTTACTCTCGAGCGAGCGCACTTGTAGCTTCAGCGCTCGGATCTCGAGTTGATCTCGCTCCGCCTGGGTCTGGAGTTGGGAGATGCGCGTAGTTTGTTTTTTCATGTCGGCCGGACTGAACCACGTACTTTCGAGTTCCCGGCACTTGATCTTGAGTTTCTCGACCCGAGTCCGAAGTTCTTCGGCTTGATGTTGGGCCTGTTCACGGTCCCTTCGTAGGTTTTCGAATAGTTTGTACACTAAAGGGAACCATAATAAAATTTCGTCGCTCGTTGCCATGTGCATAAAGGCAATTTGATTATAAAATTAGGACTGAAGGGAAAGGGGGGGGGGGTCATCCCGTCCCTGGAGACACCTCATACGAAATAAGACTTCTATATAATGGTTAAAAGATGATTTATTATATTATGAATACGTAAGACCAAAAAGGTTTAATAATAAAAACCGCTACAGCTCGTCATGATTGTTACGAAACAAAGAATCAAACAACACATAGTATCACTAATTAGATCAAATAGTTTGCCCGAATTGTTACTATTGATGGGTTAGGCCGGGTTCTTACGGGGCCTTCCCCGTTTTCGTGGAGGGGCATCTGTCTCCTCCAGCTCTTCAGGAGTTACTCCCATCATTTCGGCTTTGAGCTGGAGCTCGAGACTCCTCAGCCGCTTCTGGGCCTCTACCACCTCGTCGGCCGCTCGATCGCGGGCTTCCCATAACACGTTGTTGGTGGGCTCTACTTTCACCCACGCCGGGGCGTCGGGCTCTGGGCCATTCCGGATAACCCGATTGGTGCAGTCCAGGTCCCGTCCCTGACTCCACCTGTGAATATGGTACCAAATGTACCGGGTCCGGAGCCGTGTTATCGTTTGACTGTCCGCCTCTTCCCCACTGTGGTTACTCAATTGTGACATATCTACGATTATCCAAAATATAAGACTGTTGATTATTACATAGTGAAAAATGTTTAAACTCTAGGCTGAAGATTAAATTTCTATCAGCAATCCATAACCAGGGAATTCACCTAGGGAGCTTTAAAATAGCATCGATCTTATCAAAGGCCTAATCCGTTGATACCCAACTCAGTGGTGACTTAACCGACCAACAACCAAACAAAATTTAACAACAATCCAAAATTTGGATTTTCGTCTGTGGTTTTTATATGCTCATTATGATGCTCAGGCCTGTCAACTTAGTTTTTTTCCAAAATGGAAATAGGAAACAAATTCGATTGTTTTAATGGTTCAAAATCATTAACTAATTATTTATATTGTAGTATATTATTTAAATTTTTAAATTATCCAATTTAGATTTTTAATTTATTATGAGCATCTTCGGCTTCAAAGAAAGTCTTCGCTCGACGGAAAGACGCACTGTCGAATTAGAATTCCAATGCCTTTTCGTCAGCGAAGCCGTTCCTAATGGCCTAATCCACTTTTTATATATATTACCTCTCCTATTTTAATTCGTTCAGAATCTGCTCCATCAACCATATTCCGTAGGAAATGATCGTCCTATCTGTGACTGGCTCCTCGGCCTTAATGAAAATTCGGTTGCTGGTTGGTACGAAAAATGATCGATCCGGGATATCTCCTTTTACGGTAGGTTATTTAAAGATATATAGTAACTCGAGTCTAGTTTAAAATTTAACATTCTATATTAAGAGTAACAACCGTGATTATAATAATGGTATTAATAATAATTGTAGGGTACGCGTCCCAAGATTAAACTAGTATACTAGGGGGTCATGGCAATTCCACTTATAAATTATATTCTTGATCCCATTATGTGGTCCTACTTTGTAATTACCTATTATATTTTACACCCCAAAAAATTAGATATACTTTGAGGATAGATATTTTCGAATTTTATTTTTGATCCTAAGAAATTAATTATACTTTACAAGTAGGTGTTTATAGATTATATTGCGGAGATTGGAAGTAGATATACTTTATATTTGTATATTTATAAATTACGTTTTTTGTGTTTAGTAGATGATTATAGTTGATGATTATATATTTATAAATTATATTTCTAACTTGAAAGTTAATCCTACGTTATAATTAGGCATGCATAAATTATATCCCTGCTTAAAAATAGTTGTACTTTATAGTTATATATAACTTATATTTTTAACTTGAAATTTAGTTGTACTTTATAGTTGGATGATTATAAAATTATATTTTATACTTAATATATAGTTATAGTTTAGGGTTATATATTTATAAATTATAATCTTAACATTAAAATTTAATTATACTTTATAAATAAATTATATTTTTCACACTTGATAAATAGTTATGGTTATAGTTATAGACTTATAAATTATATTTTAACTTAAAAATTAATTATACTTTATAAATGAATTATATTTTATACGTAATAAATGGTTATAGTTTATAGCTATAGATTTATAAATTATATTTTTGACATCAACAATCTAATTACGTCTCATAATTAGATGTCTATAATATATTTTCGAACTTCAAAATGATGATATTTTATAATTATTGGGTTTAGAATGTATATTTTTACACTTAATAAGTAATTGTAGTTTATAATTATGGATTTGTAAGTTATATTTCTAACATCAAAGCTTAATTATACTTTATAATTAGATGCTTTATATTTATATTTCCGCGCTTAGGAATGATTATACTTTATAATTAGGTGTTTATAGGTTATATTTTACCCTTAATAAATAATTATAGTTTATAATTATAGATTGTACATTATATTTTTAACATCAAAGGTTTGATTATAATTTATATTTACATGTTCATAAATTACATTTCTGAATTGACGCTTGATTATATATTATAATTATGTGATTATAAATTATATATTTCCTTTTTTTCATTTAATAAATAGTTATAATTTATAGTTATAGGTTCAAAGATTCAATTATACTCTATAATTAGGGGTTTATAAATTATATTTTCGAACTTAAAAATGATGGTATTTTTATAATTAAATGTTTATAAATTTTATTTTTACATTTAATAAATGATTATAGTTTATAATTATAGATTTATAAATTATATTTTTAACCTCAAAGATTCAATTATACTTTATATTTAGAGGTTTCTGATTTGTATTTTCGGGCTTAAAGATGATTATATTTATAATTAAATGTTTATAAATTATAGTTTTACATTTTATAAATTATATTTTCATCCAGGATTTAGTAATACTTTATAGTTAGACTTTTATAAGTGATATTTATGAATTTAAGAGTGATTATATATTATAATTATGGGTTTATAAATTACAATTTTCCACTTAACAAATAATCATAGTTTATAGGTTGGAGGCAGTACATTTTATACATTATATCTTTAAGTATGATATACAATTATTTCTATTCTGTAGGAGTGTTACATATTTAATCACAATATCAAGATAGTGCATATTTATGAATTATATTTTTAGAAACTGTATGAAGTAAAATTTTATAAATTAGGATTCTTCACATTCATCAATTATACGATATAAACTTATATTGATAATTTAGAGGTATTACATACTTATCAGATATAATTCTAAGTGTAGTAGTAAGTTATAGTTTACCATTTAGGAATTCTAAGTATTTAGCGATTCTACCATACCTTCTATAGTTTAGGAATGTCATATAATTATAGAATGATGTTTGAGGGTAACAGGAGAGTATATAGTTCATTTTACGATTCACGCTTGTCGAACTTCTTTGTGAGCATTATTACGGTTAATTTCGAGAAAGATATTTACACTGATACGGAAAATTATTTCTCAATGAGGTTCGACAAACGTGTAAGTGGAGAGGTCTTAACCGACTACATTAGCTGAATTGTAATTGCTGTGTTCAATTTGGGTCTGAGATCTACTCGATTAGAATTCTAGTGTAATTTAGTGTATAGAATTTTTAGTGGTGATTTTAATTGTGTAATGCATTCATAGTCGGGAAGAATGCTTGCTTACACGGCCCCACTGTGACCGCTACGACAAGCCCTAATGTTGTGTGGAGTCGAAACATCACTGTCGACCGGTAAATAAAATATATAGAGCCATAGCGGAGGGGTTTTATCGACACAACGCCATGGTAGAACCATGACGTGGCCGACCTCCGATGACCAAACAAAAAAAATATATAAGATATATTGCATGTCTGCATGTGCTAAAATATTTAGAAATGTTCGAATGTAGGACTGATCAGAGACGCATATGTATCAATACGCCGCCGATCCTTCTTACATTGGATAAAAATAATAAGCAGGGTTTGATTTAAGCATAATTAATATTAACAACAATAATCAAAGTTAAGTCAACATAAAATAAATAATATCATTAAAATTCGAATAACAAATACTCACTATCTTCAAGTTTTCGCAAAAAGGAATTTGGCATAAAAAGTGATTATTGTGACTGAAACGTGTCAGTATATATACCTATTTTGTACACGTGTATGTATTGATGCATTAAAACAAACTCGAATTCTTTTTATTCCAGAATTTTCTATTTCACGATTTTGATATTTTTAATGGCAATTTTTGTGCCATAATTTTTGTTTTTATTTTTAAAATTTTATTTTTTAATTAATTTTCGTTAATTTGGCGTCCATGATGGATTTGGAACGGTTCCAGAACATTCCATTTTATTTTTAATTTAATTTTTATTCTAACTGGTGTTTTACGAATTTCTTTTTAAGATTTATTATTTTTAATACTAATTTATTTATTTTCTCTATCTTTTATGGCTTTTGTGATGGTCATCGCCATTTTAATGGAATGTTCTGGGTTTTTCTGGAATTTTTACTGTTTTTACCATCTTTTAAGTTATTCGAGTTTGCTTTTTGTAATTCTATGTTTATTTGGTTATTTTTGAGTTAGATTTTTGCATCACTTCTTGCTTTTGGTATAATTTTATTTAATTTCTGTGTTTATTATTTTTGTTGTTTCTGTTTAATTACCAGTGTTTATTTGGTGTAGGTTTTTTAATATTTAGCTATACTTCTTGCTTTTTACTTGCTGTGTACCTACACATTTCAGTCACAATGAGTATTTTGGGTCTAGAATTCAGTTCTAGCCCAACACTATTCAATTTCGCACCAAAAAATATTGTAAATAGGGTTTCTTTAATATTAAATTAACACGTGTAAAGCCTTTAGGATCCTCAAGAGTCCAGCGCATACAAAGAAAAAAGTCGGTAATACTGCAATGTATAAGTTCATTATCAATATCACAATGTACAAGATTAATTTCAATTACAGTCCCACTGCAACTTAATAAAGATAAATAATATTTTATGGTTGTTACAACCCTAAGGATATAACACCAATTTGGAATGGATTACTATTAGTTACTCAGAAAAAACTTTAATAGATTGAGATGCTTTCACTAAGATACTGTTTAATATTCCAAATTAACTCGATGCACTTTTCAAGTGAAACGCTTGCCTTTTAAAATTAAACGATAACTAAATGAATTCGTTATCCTACTCACCGTTTTTCATAAAGTTTCGCATTATCAGTATTTTCAATTTCCGTAATAACAACATCAAGAAATAATTGTTATTCCGTCGTTCTTCAATGTAAATTTGCATGACGACCATTTTTTGTGGCTACTTGCACTTCAAAAATGATCGAATTCCACATAACTGATTTTGTTTGAAAAACATAATTGATCTCTCGTCTATATAACGATATGAAAATTCATCAAAAAACCGATCAAAATTTATCATAAAAAGACATTTACTGAATAAATAATAAAATTAAATAGTAAAATGATCACGAAAATCATAAAAACCCCAACTATGCATTTATAGGTGATTATATTAATATTTAATATCCGTTAAGTTAATTAATTAATAACAGTCTCCACAAACAAACATTTTTTAAGAAAACCTATGATGTGATGCATTCAATAAGAACCCGACCTAAGAGAAAGACCTTGTTCCGTTAACATTATATTTTTATGCAAGAACATATATAGGTACTATTTTTCAAAATAATCACCCTTTTAATTTTACAAATTTCTGTCAACTTGAAATCAGTTTAGAAAAGGCATTTAAAATAAATTGAAAGTGCACTCATCAAATAAATGCTACACAACAGCCTTCTGATACTTCTTTGTTAAAATCACATGATGCCAAATAAGGCGTATGTAAGGTGATCCGCAAGTGTCAGACCGGAAGCTTTAATTGTGGTTCGAAAACACTTGCTATGCACTTAGATTAATTATTAGATTAATTTCTAATATTTTTCATCCACAGAAGAAACTTTTTATTTTTAAACTAACAAAAAAATGTATTCAAAACTCTGATTTTTTTCGATTTCTATAATGATGCTTAAATAGTATTTGTTATAGCAGTATATTGAAAATTTTAAACATTAAATGTAAGACTACGAAAAACTGATATCTAACTTTCACTGACCTCACCCCTGCACTATATTATAAAACATTTTTTATTGATTTATTTATTCACGTGTTGGTGATTTTCAACCTTATATCACTTCAGAACTTAATTTTTAAATATTCAAGAAACAATTCTAACAATGAAAAAATTCATGAGAAATTGATCACATCCTTGTGAATAGTATTTTTTCTTTTTTCCTATAAATAGAAGCACTTACAAATAGTGTTTCCAAACGAATAATCGAGTAACCGAGTACTCGTCTATTTTCAGGTATTTTCCATTATTCGGTTAACCGGGTAATTACGTCGAGTAACCGAGTAGTTACTTTAGATATAATTTTTTTTTTCAAGCAAAAATTATCAGAAATTATGATATTGGTTGCTATAGTAACATTCAATATTTTCTATTTTTCTTAATTAAGCAAGCAAAATTATAAGAATTAAATATTAAAAATACTATTTTTCTTAACTGTAAGATTTTTTTTTCTAGTTTAAGAAATTGTATTTAATTCAGTGAAATATTTTACACTTTTACGCGTTCATCACAGAACACAGATCACACATCGTAAGTATAATTATTAATTACAATAATAATTATGTGTATAAAAATTAGGTTTGTTTTTATTTTGTTTGAATTTCGAAAATATAATTTATAGATATCCTCTAATCCATAATGGCCACAAACAAATCGAAAGTTTGGGATTATTTCAAAAAATTATCATCAGAAATTGCGCAATGTCAAGTCGATTTATGTACGAATAAGATATCCATTAAAGGTGGTACCACAACTGGAATGATAAATCATTTAAAAAAACATGATATCAGTTTAAAACCTCAAACCAAAAGGAATGTTCAAAATTCTGCTGATGATTCGCTAGAACCAAGCACATCCAAAATACCTAAAGTTAGTGGTATGTTAACATTTATCAGTAGAGAAAGAGAATCACTGGAGGAAATTATATCGAAATGCGCAACAAAAGATGGTATTCCATTTCGTACAATTGTCAATTGCGATGCAGTTCGCTGCTTTGTAAACAGTCGTAATTACAAAATGCCAACCAGCGTATCGACTGTTCGAAAACACGTTTCTAACATTTTTCAAAGAAAAAAAAGCTGAAACTAAGCATAATTTAGAAGCCAAAATTAAATCAGGACAAAAATTTACAATTACGGTCGATGAATGGACTGATATCGCTTTAAGAAGATATCTTAATGTCACACTGCAATCTATTCGAGTCAAATTGTTCTTGGTTTGGTTCCGATTATAGAAAGCTGCACATCTGAAAAAACCGAAGAACTAGTATTCAATCGATTGAAAGAATTTGGAGTAGATTTTGATTCTGACATAGTTGCTTCCGCGCACGATGGTGCAAACGTAATGGTGAAATACGGCAAAATTATATCAGCTGAAAGCCAATTATGCTATAACCACGCTTTTCACCTAGCCGTCATTGAAACTTTTTACTCAAAACGTAATGAACCTGGTTATGTCGATGCTACCGAAGATGATGATGTAGAATTTTTTGAAAATGATGAAGATCAAGCGGAATCTAATGAAATAATAGATGAACTGGAAAACGACGATTTTTTACATTCAGAACTAGAAACAGTGGAGCTTCGAACAACACATAAAATCGCGATAGATGAAATGAGAAAAATTATAAAATTCTTTAGAAAATCATCTTTAAGAAGCGAAATTTTAAAAAATATACTAGCCAAAATGAGGGAAATTGTTTACGTTTGCTCTTAGATATAAAGACTAGATGGAGTAGTTTAGTATTGGCAACTGAGCGATTTCTAAAATTAATAAACTCAGTTAATCGTGCTTTGGTCGAGCTAGGGGTAGCACCTTATAAAAATGATAATATTGAATTGTTAAAAGAAATTGTTTCAATTTTAGAACCGGCAAAAATAGCTGTTTTGGAATTGAGTAAACAAAATTCTAATTTATTGACTGGAGACGCAACATTACTATATGTGTTTCAAGAATTAGAATTGATTAAACTCCGCTCGCGACAGAATTCTTGTTTAATTTGAAATCTCGAATTGAAAAACGTCGAAATAAAGAATTGGTTACTCTATTATCATTTCTACACCACGGCGTGTATCCTGAAAATAACAAATTTTTTGAATATTCAACTAAACATAAAGTTAAAGGATTTGCAACAAAAATAATGAACCGTTTATTTCCCAACCATTCTGAAAGTTCAAGCACTAATGAAGATGAGGAGCCTGAGTTGCTAAACCCATACAAGAAATTACAAAAGTGTATTTCTTCGTTTACAACACCTAAACACCAAAATACCCGAAATTTAAGTTTGGAAAAGAATGTAAGCTACTTGAAGTAAATAAAGGTAAACGTTCTGAACAACTTGAGAAATTGTACAATGCACTATTGACAATAAAGCCAACTTCTACAGCCTCCGAACGAGTCTTCTCAGTAGCTGGCACTTTGAAGACGAAAATCCGAAACAGAATGAACCCAGAAACCTTAAATGCGCTAATTTTTCTTAAATATTATTTCTTAAATAAATAAAAAGTTATATATACAATAAATATTTGATATATTTAATAAAATTTAATTAAATTCTTTAATTATTTATCTTTAATTATTTAATCTTTAATTATTTAATTTTAGTTTCGAGTATAATAACCGAGTAACCGAGTACTCGCCCAATTTTCTTTGTAATACTCGAATAACCGAGTATTACAAAAAATCGAGTAATTTGGAAACACTACTTACAAATAATCTAAAAGAATTCAATGATTTATAATACTTTGTAGAACTAGAGCAATTAATAGTCTGAATCTTCTGAGATAAATTATATATAAACAGGCCCGCCGAGAAGGAGAAGGGGGTGCAAATGCCTAGAGGAAAGTAATTGAGTAAATTAGTGATCAAATATGATAAATGG
>CAUHTR010004115.1:0-14615 GCA_959609185.1 Schmidtea polychroa | reverse complement strand
TATATATATATATATATATATATATATATATATATATATATATATATATATATATATATATATATATATATATATATATATATATATATATATATATATATATATATATATATATATATAAAGATTTATTTAAATACAATTAATATTTAGATCACTACACTGACAAATAACAAAATTTATTTTCACGAACTAATACAAAAATTCTGAACCAATTTAATAACAGTAAACTATCCTTTATAACAAGATGATGCTTTAGATACTTCACAAATTTTCTCAAATTCCATTATTCTCAGCCCTCACACAATGATACACTAGCAAATGCTAAAAATCACTGTCTAAATATGATTATTATCCATGTGTTCACAGAAATTATTTTTTTGCGAACTACATCAACAATATGTCCCAATTTTCGATGATATAACTAAGATAATTTTTTTAAGTTCAGATAAATTTTTATATATCATAATAACAAGAACATGTCAGCATAGTGAAATTGAAATTCCATAATTTTCACCCACTGCAAACTCAAGACTATCGATAAGAACAATACCAAAATTTCCATCGCAAATATAAGTTTCTAACGGTTGGACATCCGGTGTTCTATTCATAGTTTTAATGTCTATAACAATAACATTTTGGAGTGGTGATGTTGGGGTTCCGGGGTTTTCGCCTACTGCAAACTGAAGACTTTCGATGAGAACAATGCAAAAATTTCCATCGCAAATTTAAGCTTCTAACAATAGGACATATGATGTTCTAATCATATTTTTAATGTCCTCGTAAAACATTTGAGGCTGTTGGATCGCCTTTGAAATGGTAGATATTGTCGACAGCTTAATAGATTTAAAACTTGATAGTTTTCGAATGCAATCCCCGTCTATAAAAATAAACAATAATAGATGACTAACCCGCTTTTAACGATTACGACTGAAGGGAATACGGGGAACTCCGCGGTATATGACCTAGCCCAGACACCGTCAGTGTAATCGATATTAGCAGCAGCTTATGTAAATTCCTAAAATCTAATTTAACTGGATTAAACTAAATATAGATAATAACAATCAGCTTTTATAATTCAACGTTAAATTTATTTAGATTTTAATAATTACAGATATACCAAACTAGCTTATATCCTGTTACTATTTCTTTTAAATTGTCCAACACTATCCTTGGTAATCCACAGGAGCTTCTTCGCTTCAATGCCATTTCCTATTAAACATTCATTTTCGCCCGTATTGTATTTTTCAATGGAACCAGTCCCAACAATTCTTTAAATTCATATTTCATGTCAAATCTAACCCAAATTATAAGTTGTTATGTGTCAGTGACGTCACATGACTCATCAAATGTAAGACTGAAACCGGATGCTTTTTTCAAATAAGAAATCAACTGCTCCAATATATATCTGGATATCATTTAAACATGTCTTGTCACAGTTTTTACAAATAGCTGAATATTTGATATCTGTTTATTTATCTCATTTTTGTTCTTTAATTCAGCAAACAAAGAATCTTCACTTTATTTGGAAAGAGTTTCACTATTTGATAAATTTCTGATTTTTAGCTCAAATCCAGCTTATCTTTAAAGATACGTCTGTGACACAGTTACTTGAGCTCATCAATCGACAACAATTTTAATAATAATATGCATGTTTCTGTACATTGACCTTTTCCGAAACAGAGACAGATTCCTGACATATCAAACACACAGGCTTATCATTTGACACTGTACACAGAAAGTCCAGTTCCATGACTTATTAAATTTACAGTTCTCTTCCGTAACTTTCCGTTTTCCCCTTCACTGGAGTTACTTGTCATATTTTTTATTGAGACTTTTAAAAATTATAAATACTTTTATAAAGAAATCTATAGTAATTTTCTAGTTCAGTTTGACTTCCCTCATAAATATTTATATGAGCACTCTAGTCTGGGTGATAAATGACAGCCGAAGTATGTGTAGAGGTACTAAGTAATAGACTGGATAAATATGATTTGTCTCTCACTAGTGATATCATATGCATTGTTACAGACGGTGCCAGTATTATGGTAAAAGTTGGTAAACTTAGCGCTCCAGAACAACAACTGTGTCTTGTTCATTGCATACAGCTTGCAGTTTTGGACATTTGGTACAAAAAGAATTTTGTTTATGAAAATTGACAAAGTTGAAATAGGAACAGACTTTGATGAAGTACAAGACTCAAACCAATCAGATTATGAAGAAGATATTTGTTTTCAAGAAGAATGTGGAGTTACTGTTGTAAATAGAGACACCGAGACATCTGCTAGCCAATATTTCTCCAGTAATTGATAAAGTGCGAAGGACTGTTCGCATGTTCAAGCGATCCCCAACTAAAATGACATTCTACATAAGTACATTTTAGAAGATCACGGAAAAGAGCTAAAGCTCTTTTTTTGGATTGTAAAACAAGATGGAGCAGTTTATTCACAAGATTTATATTAAGAAATGTCTTATGGATTTGAAATCTACTATTTATTTATCAAATGAAGAGCTTAAGAGCATCCTCGATATTATTTCGACCCTGGAGCTGATGAAGTTGACAGTAGAAGTATTGTGTCGTAAGGACTCCAATTTACTAACCACAACACCAGCATTACAGTTCATGCTACAACATCTTGAAAATAACGGATCACCAATATGTACAATGCATTCAGTTTTTCCAAATAAATAATAACAAAATTCTACTAGGTTAATCCCGGCGGGATTCCGTGACCAACAAGCCTCTAGTCTAGTCTACTGGGTATAACTTAATTTTATTATCTTCATAGCGCGTTAGCATCTTAAATCTGCATCCCGTTTAATTACTTGGAATTGTTTTTTTATTATTGCAATGCAATTACTGTAAAACAGGCCGTGTTCGCGTACCATTCCAGCATTCTAGAACTCGTTAAAAATATACACAAAGAATTTCAAACGATCCCAAAGTGAAGATCGGCCAATAACGTCAAGATTACAAATATCTAAACTGAACCTAGTTTTTAAAATTAACCTTTAAATACTAATCAACAGTATTGGATTATTTAAAAAATGAACTCAAAGCAACACGACCATATTTAACGAAAAACGGTGACTTTTCCGACACCGACACACAAAAATGCAGTTTAAACAAATTTAATAGAATTATGTTACGAATTAATTTCTCATTCACCATATTTTCCAAATCTAGCTTCATGTAACTTTCTTATTTTCAAACTTAAAGTAAATTTCTTACAGGTAAGAACTTTCAGTCAAATTAAAAAGTCATATGCGAGACAGATGTATATTTTGGAAGCTTCGGCAAATCATATTTTTCTGTTGGTATTAAAAAACTTGAAAACATTTGAATGAAATGTATAGAGCACAAGAAAGATAATGCTGAATAATAAAATAGAATTAAAATATAGTATAGTTGTTGATTATGTTATAATTTGTTTATGAAGTATACTAGAAATATCCCTAGACTTTACAGTTTTCGATAAAACTGATGGGACAGCTGAAATGCACATAGCGTGTTTAATATGTGAATGCTTTTATGCGTATATTATTTTTGTATGCAATAACTTAACAATTACTTTATTAAAAATAACGAAGTTAAATTAACCGATAGAAGCATAATTTCTTATATCATTTCTTCTCTTTGATCGATATTTTCTCTTGATCTCGACAGTAAGATTGATATGCAACAATTTCCAAACAGAAAAAAACATAATCACGAGGAATAATAAACAATGATATCGTTACAGAATTGATTTTATCTTTACTCAGATTCGTTCTTATGTTCCAATTTTTTAATTTAGGTCCTCCTGAATGTTTCATATGGTCTTATTTCATTTTCCCACATATCTTTAAAGAAATATATTTTTTCAAATAAATTAGTTGTTAGTATGTTTGGGAAAGTGACAATGATATATTAATTAAGATTATCCGAAACTGGAATCAACCGAATTGAATGCGGAAGTTTCGTCAATCCTAAATTGATTCCTCAGTTAAGTGATGCCAAAGAAGTCTTTGCCAATATAAATTATAAAACTAGAGTTCGTTATTCTGCCTTAGTTCCCAATGTCAAGGGACTGAGAGCTGCTATTGAATGTAATTTGAAAGAAATCGCAGTATTTGGGGCTGCGTCAGAAATGTTTACCAAGAAAAATATCAATTGTTCCATAGAGGAAAGTTTTCTCAGATTCAAAGAAGTGAGAAATACTTCATGTTTGAATGCGTATATTAGTTTTTCTTATAAGGTTATCGATTAGCAAAGCAAAATAATATAATTGTTCGTGGTTATTTAAGTTGTGTAATCGCTTGTCCATATGCTGGAAAAACTAATCCAAAATTTGTAGCTGAATTAACGGAACGTATGATTGATATGGGATGCTTTGAAGTATCTCTAGGCGATACAATCGGCATCGGACAACCCGATACGTAAAATATTTTTTATTGGTTTATATTTATTTTGTGATTTCAATTTTGGTGTCTTAAATAAAAATATATTAATAAAAATTGTAATTTATATTTTAAACTTCAATTACAAAATTTACCTCTAAAATTACTCCTCTACCAATTCCCTTTATCTTCCTTTCTTATTTTTAGATTATAAATCAATATATTATATCTTTCACACAAATTTCCAGTATCGCCATTTTCATGTGTAAATTATAATCGATAATATAAAAGAGAATAAAGATATATGAAATTACGAATTATTGAACGATTTATTCAGCTGTTACTTATATAAAAGTTTGGAATGCTTTCTTAAATTTTTAGAAAATCCAAAATTAACATTTGCAAATATTCCTTCCTTTGGTTTATTGAAATCTACTGTTATATCAGATTTTTTGTGAAATCTCATTGCTGTAATTAAATATTATATCATATACTATCGTATATTTTAATAAATATTTTAGAAAATTTAGTTTGCGATCCTTTTATAACATTCATCTTGAATTATTATAGCGTTTCACAGACTAAAAAGCAACATAAGATGCCTATTAATACTTTTTAAAATTCTAAATAATGTAGAATCCTAATGATGTTCTCAAGTAAAACTTGTTTTGCAATACAGAATTTATTTTCCATTGTTCCAATTTTCGATGATATAACTAAGATTATTTCAACACTCCTTTGTACAACCTCAGAAAAAACTGAAATGGGAATGATCACTAAACAATAGTAAAATTTATAACATTTATTATAAATACACAGCTTCACAGACGTAGATGCTTCCAAACATCGTCAATACCTTACAACATTTTGATATATTTGAAAATTCGATAGAAGAAGCAGAGGTCATCTAGAAATCAGTTGGCAGCATATTATTGTGCTTGTCACGAATAGCAATATTATGTTGAATTTCAATTATTTCAAGCTGTACTACACCTTCAACTCTCCTCCCCACAAAAAAGTGCATGTTAGTTGCCACGATGGAAATATCTCATGTGAATGGATTTTCAACAAAAAGTAGCAGCGGAGTCAAACTGCGAATATTTTTGAAAAGAACAGAGAAATACAATTTCAACTTTTCTAGTGATATATTGATTCGTTCATTGGCAAATTCTTGTACCGCCTTGAACACAATAAGTGTATCTTGTCACTAAACTAAATTTTATATTCCTTTTCAAACCTCGATCTTGTTTTCACAATTCAATACGCGAAACTTAATTAGTTGCTCTTGAATTCACTTGTTACCAATATGCGTAAATCTACCACTTTTCTAAAATATTTCCAACCATACTTGCCGGACTTTGATGGTGTATATTGGTTGTACAAACATCATGTGCGCAACTGAACAAAAACTGAAATTTGCATGTTTAAGAGGCAAGATATAGTTTGTTGAATTTTAAAACACTTAATTGTTAAGCGCCACTTAGGATTAATAACTTTTCCACATAATTTAACAATAGTTCAAAATAATTATACTTATATCTTATCAAAAAGATCATTTATAAAATCTAGTACTAGTAATAAAAAATATCTTCATTTTTACTATATATGCATAGAGAATAGTAACATCATTTTATTAACTACATCCTCGTTCTGAATGACCAATTAGAAATTTCTATCAGTGGCTCTTGATTTTTTATTGTCTCTGACATCGTTGTATGATAATTGATGGACTTAGGTAGTCAAATGCGCTAGGACATCTTGATTCAACACAGATGTTTCAACTCCAGTTCTTTATATGAAATTATCTTTGTGTAATTTATTATGAATCCTACTAACTCTGAATCAAAATTTTCAGTTTTTTCTCGAATTGTTTTGATATAGCTTATACTAATTTTCCAGACGTTTTACTTATGGAAATTTTCTTCTACTTTGCATATATATTTTTAATTATAAATCATTTAATATTGATTTAAATATAATAATGTAAAATAATGTTAGTAAATATAGTTATGAATATTAAGTGATGATTTCTTGGTAGCAGCATGTATTATTTAAAACAATAAAGTGATAATTTAAGCCTTTTGCTGCGAATAATGTATTCAATTAAAAGACCAACAAATAAACACTTCAGAATCTTCGATTTGATATAAGCACCATTTAAGATTTAAACAAATATCATCAAAGGCTTATGATTATGGAAACTTTTTTATAGTTTGCATTTTGTGGTTAATCTGCATTATCAGTGATAAATTGTGTTCGCTTTTCTTCAAACGACATTGTAGTATTTTGTTACTCTTTTGATAGATTTCAAATTTCGCCTGAACCGTTGGGTATTTAGCTATGGCTACCAGAATCCTCTTGTCATCTTGAGATATCATGATTCTATAATATTTATCCGACCTATTACTTTAATTATGAAATTATTTTATAAAATGACCAGACCATATTCAAAATCCAAATTTTTGCTAGAAAATTTCTGCATTTGTTGTTTACATAATCATGCCACATTCGAATAATTATTGTTATAACAAGTCATATTGTGAATCAGAATTTGACTTAAATTCATTTTTTATTCTCGGTGAATAATATTGTTGGGCTAGAACTGATTTCTAGACCCAAACTACCAATTATGACCGAAACGTGTAGGTACAC
This sequence comes from Schmidtea polychroa, assembly GCA_959609185.1. Classification (NCBI taxonomy): domain Eukaryota; kingdom Metazoa; phylum Platyhelminthes; order Tricladida; family Dugesiidae; genus Schmidtea; species Schmidtea polychroa. Next base: position 7,586 of record CAUHTR010004115.1, on the reverse strand, counting down.
AGCAAGTAAAAAAGCACCAAGTAGAATTAAATATTAAAACCTACACCAAGTAAACAATAATAATTAAAGGAGAAAACAACAGAAAAATAAACACAGAAATTAAATAAAATTATACCAAAAGCAAGAAGTGATGCAAAATCTAACTCAAAAATAACCAAATAAACATAGAATTACAAAAAGCAAACTCGAATAACTTAAAAGATGGCAAAAACAGTAAAAAATTCCAGAAAAACCCAGAACATTCCATTAAAATGGCGATGACCATCACCAAAGCCATAAAAGTTAGAGAAAATAAATAAATTAGTATTAAAAATAATAAATCTTAAAAAAGAAATTCATAAAACACCAGTTAGAATAAAAATTAAATTAAAAATAAAATAGAATGTTCTGGAACCGTTCCAAATCCATCATGGACGTCAAATTAACGAAAAATAATTAAAAAATAAAATTTTAAAAATAAAAACAAAAATTATGACACAAAAATTGCCATTAAAAATATCAAAATCGTGAAATAGAAAATTCTGGAATAAAAAGAATTCGAGTTTGTTTTAATGCATCAATACATACACGTGTACAAAATAGGTATATATACCGACACGTTTCGATCATAAAAAAAAAAAAATAAAATCTTATGCCAAATTTTTGCTGAAAACTTTATGCCAAATTTTTGCTGAAAATTTTTTATTGGAGAATCATCAGTAAGCTTTTTGACTTTTTTTTTATGTTATGTAATTATATTAATATCAACCTTTTATTTATTAAAGATAATTTTAAGATTCTATGTTTAATAATTCTCAACGGATCAGCGGCGTCCGAGTACGTCTCTGATCGGTTCTGCATATAATTTTTAAAATTCGATTTCTCATTCACACATGCACTATCTATATTATATCGATCAATATTATATCATCAATTTTTTGGTTCGGGTCCTTCGGAGGTCGAACTACTTCATGGTTCTGCCATGGAGTTAGGTCGAGGAAAACCTCCGTCTGACTCTTGTATATATCGTAAGGTCGACCGTAGGTTGACATCAAAACTCAACACTAAGGTTTGTGAAGCTGGTCACAGTGGGGCCAGGAAGCAATATTCTTCCCGACCTTTTACGTAACACATATTATAATTCAACATTTAAAATCAGTACAACAAAAAATTACACTAAGGTCTTAACAAGAGAGTAGAAACTCATACCTAATCTTACACAATTCTAAATCACCTTAATGAAGTCGGTTGATCTATAACAGCAATTCCAGTTGTACTTAAACATATGCCGAATCCGATGTTGGTAATAAGAATTGATAGTAATTCAACGTAAGAGTAATGATATAGTATACGGCCATATTTTTAGTGTAGGTATAACTTATCTAGTTGGGACTTCGAGATTAATTAAATCAATCTACCCATAGATATTACAAAATCTAACCGATTAAATTACGGATCTATTGATTCAAAGCGCCATCTTAACTATTTATAAAGATACAAGTACTTATTACAAGATCTACTAATTATAATCAAAATGCAAGTTATAGATACGTTTTTAGATATAAATCATACCGACCTTGAATTTTATAAATAGTAATGGAGAAATATTGATAAACAAATTTTAGATAGAGATATAGTATAAATAAATTTTAACATAAGGATAATTAACTTAGAACTAGTTATTATAAACTGTATATTCGTCAATATTCTGAAATTATAACCTAGTAATACCAAGAAATCTGCAAATAATTTTGAAAGACAATGTTGATCAAAAGGGTACTCATAAAGAAGTATACGAATCGACTATAAAATTATAAACTCTGGAGTATGAAGTGACGAGGGGTGAAGTAATAAAATGATAAATTGTAGAAATAGAAAACGAAAATTGCAAAGTACAATTTCATAGATTAAAAAACATAAAATTCTAAAATATAAAATTAGAAGTCGAAAATTTCAAAGTACAATTCCATAAATTAAACACATAAAATTCTAAAATATAAAATTAGAAGTCGAAAATTTCAAAGTACAATTTCATAAATTAAAAGGATATAAAATTATAAAATATAAAACTAGAAGTCATAGAATCTGAACTCATGAATTAAAAACTATTAATTATAAAAGGTAAATTTAGCAATTATGAAAGATAAATTCATAAACTACGAAAACTAAAAATATAAATTGTAAAGTATAAAGTTATAAATTATCAAATCATAGACTGTAATGTATATAATCAGAAATTGTAAATTTATAAATTAGAGAATAGAAATCTTAAATTAGAACGGAGATTTGTGAAATTACAAAAAGTAACTTCCTAAGTCATGGAATAAGAACCTCTAAAATGGGAAATATAAACTTCGAATTGTACCGTATAAAAGTATACTACTATTATTATTATTATTAACCCTAATATTATTGTTATTATTAATGTCATTATTGTTACTATTGTTATATTACTATTATTATTACTATATTGCTATTATTATTGTTATCACTAATTATTATGATTATTATTATTAGTATTATTAACATTATTACTATTAATACTATTATAATTACTACTATTCTTATTAGTACACGGATTATTATTATTATTATTTCATTATTATAATTATCATAATTATCCCTATGAACATTCTTCTTAGTGTTGTTCTTATCAAAATCATAATTACACCTTTATTGTCATTACTACGATTTTCATTATTAATTAACAAAAGAACGTGTTAAAACTAAAATTAGCCGATGAACTTCTAACATCACTAGATATAAATCAAATACCCAACATAGAGTCATCTAACGTTTCTTTTGCTTCGAACAATCAGCTCTTTTTTATCCGAGTGAAAAGATTCCCATCGAACATCGCTAAAATCGAAAAACGTATTAGTTAATAAATAAAATTCTTACCAGCACAAGCAAAGCGGATTATACCATCATGACGAGTACAACGAAGGACATAGGCAAGCAGACGAGAGAAGCTAAAGCTCGTTGTCTATACCTGTCGCATCAGCGTACCGAATTCAGTAGTAAAAGAACTAATTCTGAAACGTCAAATTTCCCTAGCATATTTAACTAAACAAACATAAATTATAATTTAAAATAGTCGCTTGCGTGATAAACACAATTTAAATAAAATGACTAATTATAACAAGCGGATTTTGATAAATTTTTTGATTAATAGACAAAATATGAAATTTCATTTTATTTGTTCCTAAGATTATAGATGTCAGTCTTAAAAGAATGAAATTTTTTTTTCTTAGAAGGAAAAAGGGTCAACAAAATCCTGTATTTGAATCAGTATAGAGTGGCTTGATTATTATTTTGTAGAAATGTCCTACTCTGACAACGATAGTCATGACGAAGCCGACCAAAGGTGCGTACACGATTACGTACCACGGTACATATAGTAACCGTATCCATGATTGGAATCGGGGCTTGGACCTCGACAACTTTGGCCCAGTAATCCGGAGCGGGCCGGAACCGGACGCCCCGGCGTGGGTGAAAACAGAGCCCACAAACGATCTCTTGCAAGAGGCCCGTGACCGAGCGGCCATTGAGGTAGAAGCGGCCCAGATGCGCTTGCGGAAAATCGACTTACAAAGTCAGGGCAAATAAAGAAGGAAAAAACAGTGGAGGACCTGGAAGAGGCCGAGGAACCCCGCGGAAGAGGGGGAGGCCTCGCAAGTGACTGATTGGCCTCATCCGTCAATTTTCCCTTGCACATTACATCATTCAGTGTGACTTAATTAAACTTTACTTTTAGATCATTCAGTTGTGATTTAATTAGATCTTGACTTTTAGTGATAATTATTTTATTCTTTTCAATAAATTAATCTTATGTATGTGCTCTTAACATCTGAAATTAGGTTTATTTATAATCTTGATCTTATATTATAATTGAATAAGTAGTATGCGCAAGAACGTAATTCGATGTGAGATTTTTCTTACCTAGTGTTCAAACTATTGGAAAATTTGCGAAGACAGGGAAGAAGCTCAAAAACAGGCCGGGGAGCCTCGCACATGCAGGAGTAGACAAGCTCAAGGGGACGGTGCCGAGAACTAGAAAGCACCTGGTTTAGTCCCGGGTATGAAAAGGAAGGTGGCGCAGATCCTTCAACTGCAGGCTCAAGCCGCGCAGGATCAGATGGAGATCCGGGCCTGAAGCTCCAGCTCCGCGCGGTAGAAACTGAGCGAAATGAACAAGTAGTTCACGGAGCCGCCATAAGTCAAATCGGCCGTTGACCGTGGAACTAGCGGCAATATACCCTCCGGCCCGCGAAAGAGAAACCCAAAAGAAAACGGCTGGGCGAAATATCCGGGAAAAATTAAAGAAGGCCAGACTGGCTGAATACGAAAGGCAAGTGGGTTTGTCGCAACCAATGGCTACGACGGAGAAAACCGGCCCACCCCAACCGGCCGAGTTGAACTTTCATGCCATGTTGACTATACTGTAGCAGTTCATTATATGCCGCGTGGTACTAAACGAATGTTTCTTATGCTTATTGTTAAAATAAAATACTTTTGTAGCGTTAGAACACTGTCTGGTATGTTTTATGACGGTCTGAAAACGAGCGCTTGTGTGCAAGGTTGGGAGAACAATGTTGATAAAGGGACCGGAGAAATCGGACATACACCTATCGGTAGTCCGTGAACCCATGGAGTACTCGACAACTATAGTGCTTTGATGCGCTCACTTTATTGCCGAGTACTTCAGCCCTTGTACAGTACCAACGTGGTTACTCAACGGGTACCAAGCGGGAACTAATGTTGTATTTTGGGTTACGCTGGTAACAGCACTCAAACATTCAACCACCAGTAACCCACCAATATTAGTAAAAACTTCTTTTTCTCTTTAGGTCTTTGAATCTATAATATCTCATTTTTGTCTACTTTCACATTTAATTTGTTCCACACTGAGAATACTTTTTCGTTGTTTTGCTATAAGATACACAATCAGAGAAATAAGTTGTTATCCTGTTCTGATTTCTTTAATCTACTCAATTAGAAGCAATAACACTTAAATCTTCTCTTAAATCAAATATTTTCGAGACAATGATTCTGATATCGACAACTTTTTTTACAGACATTTTAAAATTTCTAACACTCATAAATAATTTGAAACAGTTTATATTTTATTTTATGTTATTTCTATATAAATGGAAATAATTTTAATTTAAAAAACAATTTATTTAAATTATATAAACGTTTTTAAATCGTTAACTTTTTAATTTTACAATAGTTCGTTAAATATTCGTTAATTTTCTTCCTCACAAAATGATTGGAATCTTATTTTCTTTTTTTGGTTTTCATGTATTTCTAATATCACTTCGAAGACCTTTCTAAAAATTAGCAATTCAATTTTTACTTTTTCTTTATTGATTTTGTAGTCGTTTCAATCTTCGAAAATCCTCAGTACATTCCTTAACCAATTTCAAACAGATTTGAGATTTCCTGTATATCAATGTGTGCTAATATCCTTTCTAGATATTCTATTAACAAACAACACTAACACTAAATCTAGTAAATTAGATTATTCTAAAGCTATATTTTTATAAACAATATTTAAAAAGAGTTAATTTGTTAGCATAACCTAACTTCGAAAAGTGTTATTAAAACAGAAACTGGTCACCATAGAAATGTTTTAAAATTAACATAAATAATGATCATAGTAGTGACGTCCAATATGTCGTGTAAACTTTATAAAATTTAAAAATCTGGCCATTGTAAAAATCGAATATTAAAACTAATATTGATAGGTAGGTATATCAATACATACAAATAGAATTATTAGATATTTGAAATTTCCTTTCTTTTATTTTCAAAAACTTAAAACATATTTAAGCAAAACTCTTTATTCTACAACTATTCGAATATCTTGCATATTATTAAATTTTATTTAATTACTCAGTATTTAATATTTACTTTAATAATAATTGATTATTAGATATTACTAATAATTCAGTGACAATTAATTTAAATCAGATTAATTTAACATTAATAATCATTACATCATAAAAATATCAGTTCATCGCTAAAAAAATATGAAGGTGACTTTCACTAATTACTTTTTCGTAGACATTCAACTAATCAACATCCGCCTGTGATCAGTGAGCAACAACATAACTGCTAAGAACCTTACGTTGACATCATTTGATGTTTTCATACTTCCTTATCGATCCCCAATGATTACCTGATTGTAAGAGGATATTATAATATTTTTGAGAGATCTATTATGAGTGTCTTCCTTACTTTTGTATCCACCACACTGATAAAAAAGTATTTCACTTGCATTTGATATTAAATTTCAACCTTTCTCTAATTGCAAACTTCTTTACTATATTCATTTAAATCGGAAAAACAAAATAAATCGAGACAAAAGGAATAATCTTTTTTACCCTAAAAATATTATCATTACGAATACACACTTATTTTTACTTTCCGCCACCACTCAAAAAACACCTCCAAAATAAACTTTTTTAAACAAAACACTTAAATAAATAAATCCGAAATTCTCGAAAATTCTAAACACCAATTCGAAATCAATTCTGAAAAAAATCAAATCAATTTACCTCAAAAAAAGAACATTGTTCACCAACACGATATAACTATTTTAACAACAACGGTCTACAGTACCACGCGATAAAAAGGACAAAACAAAGGTCAATTCCACATAAATCACCATTCCCCGCATTAGTGTGCCTGAAAATAACCAACACAATCGCACACAGGCGCGAGGCCGAATTTATATAGCCAGTCAGATGGAGAAGTCATTCCCCTGCTGACTGGTCGAAACAAGTACAATGAGCCATAACCACAAACATTTTCAAACACGTCAAAAAATTAGAAAATAACGTCTTCTTATAATTTCATCCCAGAATTTAATTAAATTCTAATTTCTAGCTCTTGAGATTATCAATTATTGCAATTTTACCACACGATCAAATGCTAAAATAATTACTACCTTTGAAAGATGAAAATTTTAAATATCTTTACAACGTGACTCGCAGGGTTCCAAATAAGTCATAAACTGAATCCAGATAAGTTGATTGTTTATCATAACAATTTTCAAAGTTGGCATTTGTAATAATCCTCAGTTATCGAGGGATCCATTGACAAATATATTCAAGATTGATTGTCTTAATAATAATTTATCGTATTTGAACAAATTAGTCGACAGTCGAATTTGGAAATCGAATTGTTTGAAAAATCATAGATCACAAAAGTTTTTGCCCCTCCATTTTATTTATATTGAATTCATCTGGAAGCAGTGCTTCTTTTCGCTTATTTAAACAAACCTTATTTTTTACTTATTAAACAATCAAATAATATTTTATCTATAAATAATTTGATATTAATTCTCTATATTGATAGTATATATTGATAATATAATGTTAGTAAATATAGTTATTGATAAAAATTTTTACTTTATTGTAAATACAATTATATTTAATTTTTATGACCAGTAAAATTTGATTTATCGAAATCATTTAAACAAATATATATATTCAATGTGGCCTCAGGGCCAAAAACCGCTAAGTTATATGACCTTCAAAGTGTTCGTAATGATCACTTTCTGAATTTCAAACATCACAATATTAAGTTTACAAAGTTTT
>CAUHTR010004114.1:0-39946 GCA_959609185.1 Schmidtea polychroa | reverse complement strand
TGGATAGCAGAGACTTTGATGGAAATCGTTTTAATCACATCTAATAAAAACAAGGAACATTAGGTTACCCGACAAATTGTTTTCTTCAAATAAAATTCTTTTAAAATCAATGTTTGCATTGTCTGCTACTCTGTTGTTCGACTTTCTTATCCAACTCACTTATCAGAATTTTTTTTGAACTGTCTTTTAGTGGATTTTTATCGGGTGTCGGAAAATGACACAACATTGAAAACTTGTTTGAAGAAAGATAAGTCCGATTAATCTCAAAATAATTAGTTAATCAAGAAATTAGATATAAATGAAAAGAAGGACATAAATTAAAATGATAGAACATCTGTAAACCGAGTCGCCGTAACAAAACATTGTTGGCTGAAAAAAGTCAAAAATTAAAATATTTCTGCAAAACCTTTGTATCAAACTTTAGAAATTTGATATTTTTATTTTTTCTGTATTATTGTGAGTTATTTAATGATTTCAAAATAATGTTAGTTTTTTGGTTTGTTAAATTTATTGAATAATTAATTAAGCAAAATTTAAAGATTTGTTTTAATCAATCGCAAATTATACCAGTTTTTCGACTTGATGTTTAATCTATTTGATAGTTTTTTAACAATTCTTAACTCTTAAATACCCAAGACTATTTCATTAAAAATTAGAATACTAAAATTACGATTACGTCATATATGACATTTCAAAATAGAATGAAGTTAGCTGCGCTCCATAAAATTTGTTTTCGCGGGAAATATTGAATATTTACATAGAAATATAGAATTCATCGGTTGCATCTTTGTTACAAATTATTATTAGTATTAATGATTATTATTAAATAAAGTGCCAATGAAAAATTTATTAATAAATTTTTATAAACATTCCATCATTTGTTTTGAGTGACATTGTTTTCCTTCATAGTCTAAAATTGAAAATATTAATTTTTAGAAATTGTAAGAATTACTTATCATATTTCAATAAACTCGAAAATAAATAAAATGATTTGCAATTTCAGGATTTAATTAATATCCGTCAAAATAATTCTGAACCAAGTTTAATATTGATTAATTTGGTTTATGAATTATTTTGTGAAAATAATAATTATTATAAAAAATATGTAATTAAAAATTTAAAAGAATTTTTAATTCCAAAAATTAACACAAAATATATTTTTCATAATATTTTTCTCAAAAAAAATCTTTTCGATAAATTTTATTTCCAGTCTTGCTAATTAAGATTATTTATTTTTTTAATGTTTTTCTTTTCTTTTCTTTCCACAAAATAAAATTTGCTCTAATGTCTTACTAAATAAGAATAAATAGAGATTTCTTCCGAGGTGTATATTTGTATTTTTTTATTGGACTTGTCTTATGTACACTTTATATAAAATATCTATGTAATTTGCTCAACAATGAAGGCCTTTTTCAATATTTTATGAAAACAGTTATGAAAAGTAGAAACACAAGGAAACACGAAAAAATATGCTATATTTTAAATTATTGGGTGTAAGTATTGGAATGGTTAGTAAACGTAACTTTATTACTTTATGAAATATATTACTGAGAAATCTTATAGGGTTCATAGAAATGTACAAGACCTCATTTATTGGATGTTATGAATAAACTTTCAATCTACTGAAAATACATAAACAAAACTGAAAACAAGAGTCAAATTTAATACATTAAACAAACGTCAGGATAGGGTATAAATGGGCGTTTTAATTTTTCTAAATTTTAGAACATAATTTATTGTTACAATTAATAATAATAATAATAATAATAATAATAATAATAATAATAATAATAATAATAATAATAATAATAATAATAATAATAATAATAATAATAATAATAATAATTTTAAAAATACAATTATTAAATAATTAATAATAACCAAAGTTACTTAAAAACATTGACTTATTTTTATGCTATTTCCTAGAAGTATTTCCCAGAATATTTTAAATTTTCATATAAAAAAAATATATTATACTTATTTAAATAGAATCTACCTCCAAATATACTTTTCAGGGGTTGCCCGTTTCAGAAATCTCAAATGCCGACCATTGAAAAGAATGTTGTCAAATTTATTTTCATTCAGTTTATTTGCCAATTTCTCCAAACTGTCACAATGAACAGGATGACAATTGACATAAAAATAAATTAAATTAAAAATCGCCAGGATCAGAAAGAATTTCAATGTTACCATTGTCTTAAAAATAAATGACTACGAATTTTAATAAAAAACAATTAAACTAATTTTTTAAACTTTAATTCGTGATTTATTTGATATTTATATCAGAAGAGAACGGAAGCGAGGATTACTGGATCATGATCTGTTTTAATTCATTATTACGCAATTAATTTGATTGATAGTTTTATATTTATATTAGCTACATATTTTAGTAATTTAACTAATCATTTTCACCGCATATAATAGAATAAAAATCCATAATTTTATGTTTTTTAATTTTTTAATTAAAAAAAATATTTATTATTATTACAATTCAAATGCTTATCAACTATGTATTAACAACTCTGCATTTTTACACTATGATACTTTTTTCGTTCTAGGTTCTCTTAAAAATTGATTATCATTTTAAAGTTAATTTATTTATCCTCAATTTTTAATTTCCAACTATTTCCAACGTTTTGCGTCCAAAAAGTATTGATTTTTTAATATTTAATTAAATTTAATTAATTTTTCCAATTTTCAATTAATAAATTTTTCATTCATCGTTGTATAAACTCATCAAGTATTGTTTAGTTATTGTAGGTAGATGTGATCTCACTGACTCACTATGAGTTATCGCGCACCTGCCCCGTCTGGAAATAATATATAATACAAAATATTTTAAATTTCACGTAAAATTGTTTAAAATGAAATATTGATTTTTGGGTGCTGATGCAATTTTGACTATAATCAGAGGCACTTTTTATTTTTTACTATAGTCAGGGCATTTTCAAAGAGTATGGGCTTTTTTGCACTCTAAAAAAGTGTTAATATTGATTATTGTATGTAAAGAAATGCAAAAAAAGTGCAAAGAAGTGCAATTTTATGTTTTTTCTTTTCAAACTTTTGTGTGATTGTTTGAAAATTTTCAAAAATTGATTTTGTAAAATATAGAGATTTAAGAGGAGAAAATTTTTTCTGACAACTTTTACGAATCTCTTTGAGGAATCTGTCGAGAAGAATTTAAAGTTTTTAGACGAGAAAAATTTTTTCAAGGAAATTCTTTGAAAAAACTTTTTAAAATATGTAGAAATTAAACACTTACAACTTTTGTAACCAAAGAATTTTTAAATTTTCAATATAAGATTGTCAAATTTATGTAAAACAAGATTTTTTGAGTCATATTTTGTCGTGCTATAGTGCCAAGGTTTCTGAGAAATTTTAATTTTTTTATGTGTATTATATTAGAGGTTTGCGCAAAATTTAATTTTTCTGTAGAAAATATTTTCATATCTCAACAAGAAGATGATTAAAATACGTTATCAGTTATCGTTGACGCTCTAAAGTTGTGACCTCACTGACTCGTTATGAGTTATGAACTTTCCTTAGACGTTTTGAATAGAGATCAACTGTCTAATATTATTGCGCGAAATATGAATTTTTGTTAAAATTAACTGATTTTATTAATATATAGAGCCCGCATGAATGTTTTTGATTTACATTTAATTCATAACACAGATCTCAAATCTTTGTTTAAAAATAAAATATTCGAGTTGGAAGTTTAGAAAACTTTGCTTTGTGTACAACTAAAATTAGATACCAAAATAATTTGCCGCACTCCAGAAAAAATGAGTCTGTCACCAGCAACCATATTTATTTCACAGTTGAATTGTGTACGATACATTTGTATTTCAACATACTTCAATTCATTATTAGATAAGTCTAACACTGATTGTCCTATATAAGTGGGCCCATTCAAACAAACAATGACAGGTTTTAATAGTGATACAATTAGTTCATCTGCAATCCTCATACTTTTACTGAATGATGGTCTAGATAGCATATGTAATCATTTTCTTTTTATTGTTACATAGCCTCAGATTCAAACGTTTCTTCAGATTCTCAAAAGTTTTCCCTTACAAACTGTTTTTCAATGATTTGTAATAATTCTTATCCAATGTATATAATATATATAATGTAAGTCATAACCTCTAAAGTTATGAAATACAAATAGCAATATTCCGCGTATCTTTTTAGATAAATTTCTAGGTCTGCAAGCTGGACCATGATACTTGCCAGTGAAATTATCATGATCTCTGGCTAAAGGACTCTTCTCTATGTTACATATGTAAGAAGAATTAGATCTGTAAAAGGATACTTGTTGCTCTCGTATCAGTTTGTCTCAACCTTCTCCTTCAAATTCATAGTATGGAACCACTTACGTAGTTGCCAATTTCTTCAACCTTTTTCAAAAAGTCATAGACGAACCTATTAATCCATGATATTTGCTTCTTCCATTGAAATTGTTAATTAACAACAGTCCTGATAAACTGATGATATCCTGATGATAAACTTCATCTCGTGGTAACACCGATTCAAAGTCTGTATATATTTCAAACGGAGGTGTTATCTTTTTGGCCCAATCTTTAAATACTAAATTTTTATCCGTAGACATTGTATATATCGCTGTACCCAATTGATTTCTCTTTCANGAGGTTTAAGACTATAATTTTCATCATCAACATCATCAATATCAACATTCCTTTCATTGCCTTCAGTCCTCTTGATGAATCGTCCGTGATGAAAAGTCCTAGAATCACACCATCCATTGATGAATACCTAATCCAAAGTATCACTCAATTTATTAGGATCTTTAACTCTGACGACATTAAGATGAAAAAATTTTGTATTAAGTGAACTTATTGAGATAGTCAAAATCAGATCATTAAATAAAGAAATCAACATTAATAATGCCCTCGACTGGCTTAATGCATACTGTAAGGGGGACATAAGTGGTAAATCTTCATCAATTTTTTCAAAATTTAGGGAATCATGTAAGAGAATCCGTGAAAAATTCAATATTCAATGCAAAATAATAGTTATTAAAGGCTTTTTTAACTTAGAAATAAAATACAACAATGAGATTAATTATATTGATAAGAATAACATAGAAGACACATCCTCGGCATTACACAATATTACAAGTAGATGGTATGCTGAAAAATGGTATGACATGATCCACCAGGGACACATATCAAAAACAATAGGAAACAATAACTTATCTGCATACCCAATCAAATCAATTGACCTTACCGACAATCAATATTACTTCTTAATTAAAGCACGCAATAACATGCTCAGTCTTAATTATACAATAAATAGGCACAAAGAGAACCAAAACATACTCTGCAGATTATGCAGCAAAGACTGGGAAACGTAGGCACATATTTTCAACCACTGCACCAAAACACAAAACGCTAGGAGAAATAAGCACAATAGAGTATTAGAGATAACGCATAAATATCTAACCTCCAAAAACTTTAATGTTGACACAGAAAGAGCACCACCAGGAACAATAACTACACTAAGACCTGACTTAATTATAACATCAAATAGAAACAAAACAATACATCTACTTGACATTAAGGTACCATATGACACAATAGAAAATTTTAATAACGCTAGAGATAACAATTTTGAGAAATATAGAAATTTGGCTATTGAAACTGGCACTGCAAATAAAACTAAAACTACATTATACGCACTTGTTATAGGAACATTAGGAACTTGGGATACCAAAAATGATAAACCCTTAAGAGATATAGGATTAACTGATAGTGAAATTAACATATTAGCTAGGAAATGCATTATAACAGCGATCACAGCGAGCTATAATATCTATATGGACCATATTTTAAACACATTAAATAATAATTAATACTAAACTTATACTATATCTATATTGTACTTATTCTGTACTATATTTGTTCTGTACTATATGTTACCATGAGATACTAATACTGCCCTAGTATTTACTATATAAATTAAGATATATCTAAAGATATTATACACTAAATACTTTATCTTTACTATACTATACCATATATTTATACTATACTGTATTTGTACTATACTATATTTATACTATACTATCATGGTTTTCACCCAGTTCTTAAAATCCTTTAAAAAAGACAGAAACTTGATTATAGCGTTCATTGGACCTTTTCATTCTGGTAGCACTTGTAATGGCTCGATTTGCCTTTTGTGAGCCGTGTTGTGTCTTTTTTTTCGGGAGATTGTGATCCTCTCTTATTTATTATGGTCATGTGATGGCGTCTGTTGAGATCTTTTTATGTTTATCGTATGAACTTCTTACTGAGGCCTTGTGATGGCCTGCTTTGATTTTTTATGAGCATCGTGATGGCACTTTACTTTTTTTTACCACTTTTAACTGGTTTGTTTATCGTAAAAACTTTTTATTGAGGCCTTGTGATGGCCTGTTTTGATTGTTTATGAGTATCGTGATGGCATTTAACTTTTTACTGGTTTGTCTGTTTTTGTGTTGAGATCTCTTATTGTGAAAAAAAACTTAAAAAAAACTTAAGAAACCCATGCAAGCTAAGAAAGATACGAAAGATACGAAACCTAAGAAACCCATGCAAGCTAAGAAAGATACGAAAGATACGAAACCTAAGAAACCCATGACAGCTAAGAAAGATACGAAACCCACGAAACCTAAGAAACCCATGAAAGCTATGAAAGATACAAAAGATACGAAAGATACGAAACCCATGAAAGCTACGAAAGATACGACAGATACGAAAGATACGACAGATACGAAAGATACGAAAGATACGAAAGATACGAAAGATACGAAAGATACGAAAGATACGAAAGATACGAAAGAAACCTAAGAAACCAGCCTTGTTCCTTAAACCAGTACAAGGCTTGGATGTGGATCTATTAAAAATTCGGATGGTTTAGCTTTGGCCTCTGGCCGAAACTTGTCCCGTAAAAAGGACCAACCTGTCTCTTCGGAGTCAGGCTTTTATTGAAATAAAATTTACTTAAATCAAGATAAAACATTGATTGCCATTCCAGAGTTTAAATTCTAAAATTTTTCCATGTCCTTCAATCTCATTGGCATTGATTATTATAATTTAATTCTTTTAATAATCTTGAATATTTTCCTACTCTTTCCCGATTCTTTCATATTAAATCATGTTTCAAAAAACCTAGAATGCTATATATGAAACAAAGATTATCCTCATTCCGTACGTTAATAATAGCTTTTTTATTTCTTAACTCCAACGGTGTTGGAATAAAGCTTTGTTGGGATAACCTGCTTATTTCAGAAATCTGTGTTAATTTAAAACAGATTTCAAATATTCGGTTCAACTTCCAGCTGCTTCCAAGTTCGGTTCGAATTGATATTTTTTTCATTTAAGGAAGTTATTTCATATTGTAGGAAACTTTCTGTCATTTCTATTGCTCGATTTGAGATCCACGATTTCTTTACAAGGTCCTCCTTCACAAATTCAGCATGAACTTCAAACTTTTAATATCCTTCATATTCAGATTCTATTTGCGGTTTGATAGGATCTTCTTCGACTATCGAGTAGTCATCCACATAGTCGGTGCTCTCACTTGCTTATGTCATCATCATTATCATTACTTTTGTTGGGTTGTCGACTAGGCCAACATCAATTCACTTTACCACTAGGGGATGATGGTCAGTCACTCTGCACATTTTCATTTGCTGACCGCTAGTCGGAAGCCCTCATGACCCTTCTCACACCATGACACCCATGCCCTACAGCATGTTAGTTCTGTGTCATGATGGCGGAATGCAACAAAGCAGGTGAGCCCCTATCTTAGGACTACTCCTTTACCACATTACGACTCACTCCTCTACTGACTGCAGATGGAAGGACTTACGTCTTACGTCATTTATTGAAACTTGATCGGTTTTTCTGTTTTTCAGATAAATACAACCTTTTCAAACCAACTCAATATCACTCGGTCGTATCATGGAAAATTTATAACTCAACTCTAGACAAATTCACATATATATTATACCTCATCAAATAAAACAGAATGAGAGGAAAACAAGAAGCACTGGATTTACACCCACGTATTCGATTAGAGTACTCGAGTTGATGGAGAGAGTCTAATAAAATGATACACTGCTTATCTTTAGTGTTCTCGTCTTGAATTTGCGTTGGAACTCATAATGTGGATGGCGAGGTTCCAGCAAAAATCTCGTTGAGATCAAAGAAGTCCTTTGCATTTTCTTTCCAAGAAGTACTGAACTGGGGCACGACCCGGAGCTGCCCTGTCAAGGTTGTCGGCACTTTGGGTGGAGATTCTAGAGCACGACGAATTCCCTTAGCGACTAATTGGGTCTCTCATTCCGCCTGTAACGCCTTCCGTTTCTTATTCCTCTCCGCCCAAGTTGGCTGACGACGTTTAGGTTTGACTGGAGCGATCGGAGGCGACGTTTTCGATTTATTTAGATCGGGTTTCGGTATTGCTTGACTAAACCCAGTAATACAGATCTCGGGGGTGGACGGCTGAAGAAGCGTATCCACACAGCTGGTACAGGACCTCCCTATTGGCCGACTGGTTCCAGTAGGTTGATGATGCATTGTCTTCTTCCGTAATAGGCACGGTTGCTATCTTTTTGGTGAGAGTTGCTTGCACCGATACTTTATGTAGTGCTTCTGACTGTTCCTTGACCAACAATTTTAAGGTTCGGCTTTCTTCAATGACACTGTCTCGGCAGTGTTCGACCATGGAGAGTTTCATCCTCATATCTTTCATCTGAGGAGGAGAGAACCATGTTCCCTCAAAACTATCTATGGTTTTCTTTAGTATACCGATCTGAGCTTGGAGGGTTTTAATTATTGAGTTTTTGTCGGCACAAGAGAAACAGGGCTTGAGTACATTTTTCTGTAAAGAAAGAAAGATAATACGACTTTAACTAGTTCGACAATAAATAGATTTAAAACGTTTGACCGAGCGATTGACTGTCTACCTAAACACTCACAGGGAATTATCATGAACTCTTACTAAATTCGGGTCTGGTACGTTTGCCCGACAATGACAATTCCGACATATCAAAATCCCGACACCAAAATCCCGACACCAAAATCCCGACACCAAAATTCCGACAGCATTTCATTCCCGAAATGTCAAAATCCCGACAACATTATATCTCGACATATTAAAATATCCATGTATTTTTGTGGATTTAAATATTTTATATTTACTGACACGTGTTTATGGTTATATTTTATATTTATTGTTAAGTCTCTTTATATTGATTACATTAACATAATAAAGTTAACATGAACAAAAGTAAAATAGTATTATTTTAAAATTTAATATTATAAGATATGCCACGAAGGAAGTTTATGGTTGACCTATTGTCACGATCAGCAAGAATTGTTGTTAATACTTTTTCCTTTCTTTGATATTCTTTTCGAGGTGGAGTCTTTGGTTTTCCAGCTACAGCGTCTTCAATTGTCTTCATTGTCTGTTGTTGCTCCTTGTGTAAGTCGTTAATGATGGTGTAGAAGCCAACATGCTGCCTGCCTATTAACGATTCAATGCGACGATACCATGCTTCGGCGTTATTCTGGGTGCGTGGAAGGCCAAGTTGTGTTTGTTCGTGCACTGACCACAGACGAGGAGGAAAGATTGGCGCATTGTACTGTAAATTACCATCTCGAAGATGGCGACGAATTTTTCCATGCACGTAATATTCATCAAACAAATTAATCAGCTCTTGGCACTCGGGAGGAAAAGTAGCTTGATGACGTCAAAGCCAGCAGAAATTTCATCAGACGGAAGAAAAGCCAGAGCAGCTAGATGACGAATAATGAGGCTGAATTCTGAGTTTTCATTGTATTGGTTTTCATTGTATTGAACACGATTGACTGGTCCAGATGAAACAAGCAACCCTTTTGAACTACCTCTGGGAATACACGAGACACAGCGTTGATGGCAGTAAGTTCAAAGTCGGTAATCGACTAAATTTGGTTGAAGGTCAATCCGTTTTCCTGAGCAAAATCGAAAAGGCCTTCCAGCATTTTTATGTAACACTCTTCAGACTTGTTTGTCATCAGAGCATAAAACAATGGTACCACTCGTGCATTGTCGCCGGTGCCGACTTTGGCATGAATTGTGTAGAGCTACTTGAATAATGTAGGCACCACTTTAAATGTACCGTCCATTATCCAAAAATCAGCAGATGCCAAGTAACGTATATTTGTGGGAGTTGTAAAAATGAGTACTTGCTCATTGTCAAGTTCATCGATATCTTGTGCAAGAAAAGTTTCGTTATCTTCACCTACGGTGCGTAAATTGATTGGCACATCAATGTCTTCAAGACGAACTGGCTGAGCTGGCATGTTATTGAGACGGATTCTCTTAATTTTTGGCGCATTGCATTGTTACTTGGAAGGGAAGGCTGACTAGCTCCGGGAACGCTGATAATTGTCTCCTGTATAATTTGGGCTGGATTTTTTCTGGTGTCACGCGCCATATGTTTTAGAGTAATCGTTGCTTTTGCGGCATCTTTTTCAACTGCCATCAGCGGCATCGTTATGTTCTGGGACATGACGCAAAATATGTTGGCCATTGATGAGTATAGTGCAAGCTCTGCCATTGCAAAAACCAGATTTTCTTTTGTCGCAGCACCAGTAAAATAGTTCTTTTCGGTTTTTGTCTTTGCATATTAAATAGCCTCCAATAACAATTTTATCTGCACCTTTAGCTGACTTAACAATTTCACACACTTGCTCCGCCATTGCTGTAAGATAACTACTTGTTTTTAACAATTAAATGGTAAAAACAGACATGCACATTCATGAATATACATATCAATATACATATCACACATATCAATAAATATAAAATATTTAAATTTTTAGTATTATTAAAACTATATTTTAATATGTCGGAATTTTGTCGGATTTTGTCATATCGGGAATATAATGCTATCGGGATTTTGGTGTCGCGATTTGGATTTGTCGGGATTTTGATTTGTCGGGATTGTCATTGTCGGGATTGTCATTGTCGGAATTATGACATGATCCCGTACCGGATCATCCACATTAAGTTGTGTTCGTCTAGGGAGGAACAGACGTGAAGGTGGATTTTTGCCGTTAGTAAATTGTCTCGATAGATGATGCTATGATACGTTAAGTTTGTTATGATAACGTTGTGGGTCGCTTCAGGTATTATTATGCGAGTTTGCACTCCTCTCAATTCAACATTTGGCGTGTCAATGAACAAATAAAAAAAAATTTTGTGGCAAATTGTTTATAGTTGGGGTTTGCAGAGCAGATCATCTCATGGGATTATAGTGCAAGAGTTTGTTTAAATGCCGCCAGATTGGCCAGGTCGTAATAAAAACTCATAACTAACGTACTGGATTATCTTTATCTGAAATTGACGGGCCATCTCTTTCGATGCCAAATAAATTGACACGTGGTGTTTCATCCAATATTGTCTGCCTCAATCACTTCGCGTTCTAAATCAATCTGGGATCTTGATTCCTGTGGATCTATTTGTAAAGCTAACACAATGGAATGTCATTTGTCTGAAGTAGGTGACACCAGAATGGATGGCTTGCTAACGAAGACAAAGAAGTGTATGTGGACATCCTCAATCATTGCGCTTAATTCAATCTCTACGACATTATGCTCGGAAAATTTCATTCATCACAATTGTACCGATAATTCCTGGCGGCGACAGATCAGTAATGACCCACTCAACCGCGATGACTCTGAAATACTAATCGACCTGCTGACTCAAGGAACAACTGGTGTCACTCAAGTGGTGGCCTTTTAGATGCCAGCGCCATCAAATCCATCATCTCTTCCTGAAATTTATAAAACTTAATAAAAATTGTGAGTAAGGTTTACTACTACTAAATTTGCTGTCATTAAAATAAATATCTGTGTAAATTTCGACTTTTATAAAATTATGATAACCATTTAAAAGATGTTTATTATTACCAATGACGAAAAAATGAACCATTTTAGGAAAAGTTTAATGTCTATATTAAATTACATAACTACATAAGCAATATCATATATAATTAAACAAAATAAAATTTTACTGATTCTAGACTAGTTTCTTCCCAATAAGAATTCAAGTTGTTCGTAAATCAATGGTTTTTTTCCGAATTCCCGAGTGATTTGTTTGTTCGCTCGAAGTTGCTGAGTGTTCTAAAGCTCTTTCTCTCAAATTAGAATTTTGATATTGAAGATTTAAGTTGATTGCTAAATTTTGTAAAATTTTAACATTGAAATTTTCATTTCAATGCTGTGCTTAAATAGCATATTGTGAAATGAGCGGGCCAATCAAAATCGAGGCGGCCGTTAATTTATTTAATTTAATTAAAATTTATATAATCTATTGCTTTTATCAAGTTTTCTTTGCTTTTTTTGTAATTATATTACTTTCCTAAATTCTTTCTACTAACTGCATGTTATTTTGCTTCTTTTATTGGTATTTAGTATTTTTTAATTCTTTTAATTTCTTGTTTTAATTCTATGTTTTATTTTTCCTACATTTCATTTAATTCATATACTTATTTTATATTTATTTTTACTTTGATATTTTTTGATTTTTTTGAGGTACTTTTTTGTTGTTTCCTATTGTTTTCAATTTTTAGTTATTTACATTTTTTCATGCTTTATTTTTGTCTTACTTCTCAGCCCAACACTTTCTAAATTTTGAATCTCATCTATTAATATGAAATCTCTAATTAAATCTTCTAAATTGAATTCTTCCTGTATTTTTTCAACTGCTTCTTCAGATGTTTTTTCTACCACTTCTTCCGCTGCTTCATCCCCAATATTACTTTCGAAGCTTCTTCCGTTGAAACTTTAATTACTTTTTCATGCGATTTCTTGACTTCAATTAATTAAATGTTTGATTCCATATTACGAGTTTAGGTTTTCTCTTTTTAACTTGATATTGATTCAAGTAACTTTTATGATTACTATAAAACTCTATGTAAGGGCATGAGCGAAAAGAACATTATATGGGATAAACGTAATAATTAATTCGATAATAAGTTATTAAATAATATTCTTCCATGTTATTATGACATGTTATTATTATCCGGCCCGCAAAGAATTTTTACAAGTTTATGAAGATATTTGACTGGCCCGTGACCGCATGTTAAATAACGATAATAAATTTAATAAACAAAAATTGCTTTAGTAACATTTCCATTAATATTCATTAAATCTAATATTTAAAAAAATAACAGTCTAAATACCGTCATTCTCCCCTTCTTCTACTCTTTCAGCCATTCAATTCTTCTGCATATTTTCACATCTGGATATTCTATTTCAACATGGTGTTCGGTTGGAAAATCAAGAATCTTTACAGGACCTTCGAACAAATTACCATGTCTTGATCTCTTATGTGGATCCATTTTTACTAGAACTCTTTGACCACCTCAAAATGCCGATGGTTTTTCTTATCTGCATCTCTTGATCTCATTTTATCTGCCGCTACCATAATATTATTCTGTGCTGTCAATAATACTAGTTCTCGATTAAGATCTATGAATGAATTCTTTCCATGTTTATTAACCTTTCTTCCAAATATTATTTCCATTGGCGAAAATTCCGAAGAAGTATGTGTTGTTGAGTTTAGGGAATATTCAATTTTTGGCATAATGTCGTCCTAAACACCTTCCAGTTCGAATATCACTCAAAAATGTCACGATCATATCATGAACCGTTCGTATTACCCATTCTGCTAAACCATTAGATTTATGATCATATGGTGAAGTAAATATCCATGCGATGTTAAAATTATCAACTAACCCTTTGATTCGACTTCCCTCAAAAACCTTACCTCTATTCGAAACAATGTAAACTGGCTTACCGAATTTGTATATCCGCTTGTGAAAAATTACCCCATATACAGTCTTTTCATCTTGGTTCTGAGTTTTATTCGAGTTTAGAAATTTCCGTTGAGTAAAAATCGAGTTAAAATGTTCCGAGTTTGTCTAAACCCTAGTGTCCACTGAGACGGCCCTTTATATAGTTTTCCTATGTATGTATTCGACCAATCAGGATCGATCATGTTTGCTTTTGATCGTAATTTATTTTATTGATTTTAAATTCCAATCATTTCTTTATTTTTGTTTCAATTCACTACTTTTAAATTAATTTATTTCCTTTCTTTTTTATACCTGATTGATCGCCTTTACATACCATTTTTATCTTATGGATAAGGGATATTTTCTGCTGTTGTGTCTTCTTCCTCGATCTATTCTTTGTTATAATGCTTTTCATAATGTGTTTTGTCTTTTTACTTATGTTATATTTTTGTTTTATTTAATGTTTTATAATAATTTAAGTATTCTTTATGAGGTTTTCATGTTATGTTGATCATTTACTTAGTTTATTAAAATACGAAATTATAGGTGGAAATTGTTTCAACTTAGCCCAACATAATTTTTCAATTATTTTATAAAAAATTACGAATAATCGGTAAACTAAAAAGTACAATATTTGGATCCCTTAGTCAGAAGTTTAGGTTTGCCCTACCAGAAATATATAAAAAAATTCGGCTGGTAACGTGTTGTCATTATACTGTCACAGTTGTTCTCGTAGATTGGCAATGTTTCGAGTAAATTTTTCTTTAATCACCAAAAACCTTATTAAAGTTTATTATTAATATCACTATATTTAATCTCTTTTACTGTTTGTATGATCGTTTGATTATCTCGATTCATAGATGAGTTTATTTGGGTTTGTAAAGGATATAGAAATAAAATTTAAATTAATTATGGGATAAGGTAGATACCGGTAGAAAATGAATTGTATTTGCTGAAAATGTATTTAAAAAAAACAATGCTTAGATATTGTGCAATGGTAAATAAGAATTAAAATTATAAATGAAAAAAATTTATTTTACAGTACATAGTTAATTCACAGCCATTTGAAAAAGTAACATTTTCGAAACTAATAAAGGGAGGATTGGAATATCACAAAACTTGCCTCCCAATTATATAACAGATATATTACCATCCATCACATATATAAAGCAATATTATTATACAAATCAATCATTTAATTAAAAAAAGAAAAAATGAATAAAACAGCCGTTCAGTAGAAAAATTAAAATAACTTGTTCGAGCCTTCAGGGAATTATCAAGTCAATCATAAAAAATGCATATAACATTATATACACTAACGCAAATCTTTGTTTTAAATGATTAGAATTATATCAAAATAATTCAAGTTATAAAGAAATTCTTCAGGTTACTAAATAAATGTAATTGATCCAGTAGTGACACAACAATGATCCCAAATACAAAAAGGAAATTGATCTCAACTATGCTGCTTGCAACATTGAAATAAGGTGAATAAGGGCATTGGTATGATCCAAATACGTTACAAATATGATTGGAATATAATTCAACGGTTTGATAAATTGATCTATTGTACCGTCCTAAAATTTAATAATAATAATAAATAATGAATACTAACAAATAATCTCTAATTGATTTAATATATTTATATTCGTACTCATCTCTTCACGTGGTACCTGCTCATACTTTAGCCCGCCCCAAAAAATATCAACTTTAAATGATATTGCATTTCAATTTTATTCTCAAGTTTATGTGTAGAATTTTGTATTTTAATTGCTTTGCACATAATTCCGTGTCTCTGCTTTAATTTCATATAACACCAACAAATATTAAAGGGGTTTTCAATAGGAACGATATGATTATAAAATGAAATAAAACAAAAACAGTTCGAGATTACGTTGTTCTAAAACATCACACTTTTAGTCTCATCGGGTGCGTTTATAGAACTGAGTTCGAAAACTAAATTTTCAATAACTTCAAATAATGTCAATCTAATGTCCTGAATGTAAGTTTCAACATTCAATTTTAAATCATCAAAGATTTGTGGTTTGTTTGAATACAGCATTGATTTCAAATAACCCCATAAAAAGTAATCCAAAGCAATTAAATCACCACTTCTTGTAAGTTCTTGAACAGCTTTCCTGAAATTACCCATTCACCAAACTGTACTTGCAATAAGTTGATAGTGACATAACCAGAGTGATATGTGGCATCATCTTGTTGGAACCACATGTCATTTAAATCAAATTCATTCAGTTTTTGCAGCAAAAAATTTTGGCGAATGTCGAGGAATCGATAAATTTACATTTTCTTTCTAACCATCTTTTACAATAGCAATATTCTCTTCACATCTTGTATTTCGATGTTTTATTCGGAGATCAGTATCGTGAAGAGTAAATTTATTTTCAATTTTCCAACGATTCGCCGAATAGTAAGCACAGGAGATCGATTCCTCGGACCATAATTTTGACGAAATGTGCATTCACTATTCACAAAAGAACGATAAAATAGTTGGATAATTACTAAAGCATGTATTTTGCCATGTTGAATTATTAAAGTATACTAAAAACAAATGACCACTAGTGATATTTATAACATTGTACATATGGTATGACATAATGAAATAAAATCATATCGTCCGTACTGGAAAACCCATTAATGTATATATATAATGAGAACTTTTTTTCCAATTTCACCACTGATTTTTTTCCATTGAATTTATTAAAAAGAGAGCTTGAAGACTATAAATCAGTAATATATCGATGTTTGTTGATACTCACGAATTTTCGGCACTGTCATTTTAAAGTCTATTTATAGAAAAGGCATGTGCCGAAAATTCATGAGTATCAAAAAAACATCGATATATTACTGATTTATAGTCTTCAAGCTCTCTTTTATATAATATATATATATATATATATATATATATATATATATATATATATATATATATATATATATATATATATATATATATATATATATAAACAATGATATGAATACACCAATTTTTGGGACATATTTTATGTAATAATAATGAAATCAAATAAATCTCAATTGATTACGTTGGGAGGTGATTAAGTACTGGAGATTATAGCTCCGGGAAAGTAAAAGTATTTTAATTTGCACATTATGTTCTTCGTCCATTTTGAAGCAATAAAATAATTTAAATTTCAAACTTGAAACAGGCCAAATCCCAATAAAATCAGCTTTCGGGCCCGTTAATAATTACAATTAATAAATAATTACAGTAATAAATAATTAAATCCACCCACCTGGTTCATAATATTCATAGGCACTGCATAAATGATCACGTGACATGTTAGCAACTGGGAAATAACGGTCAGCTCTAAATGTTACACATGTCGGAGTTTGTGGTAACTAAAATATAAATAATCCAAAACACTATTTAAAAAATTTAATTCACCTTAGCTAAATAGAAATGTATTTTCCCAGGCCAAAATCTTGCATATCTGAGAAGTGGTTGAGAACCCGACTCAACATAGCGTCTTAATTCATCATTAAGTGCCACATATCCGGTGGGTAATTCTACATCAAAAACTGTCATTCCTGCTTCCTGTTTGCTGATTGGTGGCTTTTAAAATATGATAGGTTTAATTCTCGATGAAGAAAAATACAACAAAATAATACATTGAAACCGAGCCAAGCACCACAAATATCCATAACAAGAATCGAGGAATTTTTTCCAGAAAACTTGGCACGGCAAGTAATATCAAAAGTTTGAAAAGGTAAATCAACTGATGAAGGATTTCTTGGACTTTTAAGACGAACTGCATCAAAAACACGGCCTTCAACGTCTAATTGCATTAATAATCGCCCAGTTCCTTGAGCAACGAGAACGAACTCTCCCCAGACAAAATCATTCGGAATCTAAATTTTCATTTATAAATATTTGAAATAATATTATTGCATATTAGATTTGTATATCTGATTATTATGTAATCTATGTCTGAATGTCTAAGGCAGTGGTGGCCAACCCAAATCAATCGAAGGGCCAAATTTTCGGAAAAATACTATCACGGGCCACAATAAATTCATTTAAATAAATATAACTCGTTTTTACGATTAAAGTAAACTTAGAATCAATTTTTTAAATTAAAAACATGCTTAATTCGAATATGAATTCTAAAAAAGACAATTATTGATTTGATGTTTAAAATTGTGTCCGGGCCACATCAAAACGCTTCGCGGGCCACCGGTTGGCCATGGCTGGTCTAAGGTGTAATATTGTATGTATGTGTGTATAGTATACTGCTGTATACACTGTATACTGCTCAAGATACTTACAATATAATTACTTCCTCCGGAGGGATAATCAGTTTTTTTATATTAATAAATCTTATGTCTCCAAAGTCTTCTAACAGGTTTATTTTTAATGTCACGACAATTGGAAAATATTAGAGTAGTTCCAGTAAAATTACTTTTTCATGGAAAATTTATCAAATAATTGAATTTATTTTTTTTAAATTGTTTTTTTAAAAATTTTTTTCATTAAACATTTTACAATTAAATCAATAATTTCAGTTAAAAAATATTTTTAAATATCTATTTATTTTGGTAAATTAAAAAATAATCAACTCACTATAGTCAGATTACCGACAGTATAATTTGAAAATTGTATTCCAAATGTTTCTCGCCAATTTCCCCGACTGCTCATTGTCATTTCAACTTGCATTTTGTACAATTCCCGATTTCTATCTGTTGCTGAAAAACTGTAGAAAAGTCTCAGTGCTACCAGGGAATCCTGAAACAAAGATCAAATGAAAGAAAAATATAAAATAACAAATAAAATGACATCTGTACCTTCAAAGCATTTTTTAAATATGAGAAAATTGAACATCGTTTAATTCATTATTGATATTGTTAAAAGAAGTTTATTTGCTAAGAAATCATTTATGTTAATTATTTATGTTAATGCTGTTCCGGTGAAAAATTAAATCTCGTGTGATAAAAAACCCAAAAAATTATATCAATAACTTACGAAAGTGCTGGTAAAGGCGCTGACGTGATTTCTCATCTTAGCTAGAAACGTTATCGTTTCCATATTATTCGGATCATTTTCTGCCCATATATTTTGTTCTTTGAACAACAACATAGCCATTGCGGTGCAGGCTGTTGTGTATCCATCATTCGGCCACTCCAATCTCGGATTGATCATCAATGTTCCGGCATTCGTTTGTTCAGTGTATTGCGGCTTGACATCTGAATCGGAAAAGTATTTGGCCTGCCCATCATAACGAGCATTGTTCATTATCGTTTTTATCATTCTAGATTATTAGCCTTTAACAATCATATTTTATAACTCGTGATCTTTTTACGTTGAAATCTTGCCACTGTAAGATGAAGTTCCACTTTTACTAAGAGCGTAAGTCCCAATAATTTGACTGAATAGATCCAAACTGTTGATCAAATATCTATCGATAAATGCAGCGGCTTTCTGAATAATTTCTGCGTTTGGTGAAACAGCCTTTTTATCACTAATACTGAGGATGACCATCGCGGTTATTGGAATACGTCTTTGAGCTTCCATTTCATCAGCGCTTAAGGTATCTAATTAGATAAAAAACATTATTAGGAAATTGCACTTTTGTCGATTTATCTATAAATGTGTGACACCTGAAAATTATTATTATTATAATTGAAATTAATAAATAATCTATTTTCATCAGTTTATCAAACCCTTTGAAACTTTTTTCATTAAATCCATTTATTTTTCTACCACTTCCATCGGTTTTAGTTTATTTTCTTTATCATAAATCAGATTGTAAGCCTAAATATTTTAATGCTCATCAACTTCCTCAAACATTGAATTAATTTTTTTCGGCAATGGATTCAAAAAAAATATTAGAACCTTTTTCAAATTATTTGCGAAATATAAGAATTTGAGTGTTGAAAGAGTAGGGAAATCAAGGTGTACTTAGTTAAAGAAAATAAAACGGCCAAAGAACGGGTGTAAGGTCAGAGCCGTAGCTAGGAAAATGGCGCCCCTGGTGCCAAAAGAATCCACCACTCCCATTAATTATATACTTACAGAAATGGAATTGGTCTTGAAGAGTCAAATTAAGATGCAAAGCTATACAATGCTTAACCAAACTTATATTATAACGAAAACCAATTAATTATAAATATTTATTATACATGTGTATATACATTAATATTGAAATTTATTTACTCCGTATTTATTAAACCTAAGTTCAGAGTTTTGATCATTAAGTTCCTATTAAGGTTACTATTATAATATATTTGAGAAGATCAAGTGATCAACTTAACATTTAACATTGAATTCTAAATAAAATTAAATTAAAGATTATCATCAATTGTCCTTCCTTCTTTCAAACGATTTTCAAGATCTTTCTAGGCTAAGTAGCATTTTCTATGCTCTAAACTGTTTTCATGATCAGTCACCTTCCGATTTAGTCGCCCGTTTGCAAAAACCTTTAGATAGACCAGCAAAACAGTTTTGTTTTAGTTTAACTTTTGAAAACAGTAAACATGGAAAGCAGAATATAAAAATTTAATATGAAAAAAAGAAAAGCAAAAAAAATTTAAATGATCATTTCACAGTTTTGGTGTCCTTCGACTCGGCGCCCGAGGTGGTTGCCCCATTCGCCACACCCTAGCTACGGCTCTGTGTAAGGTACGAATTCTCTTTAGATTGAAATGAGTTGCAATTTTAAGGAGGCTTTAAATAAAAATCTTAATATCTATCAATTTTAGTGGGTGACATTTATTCTGTCACTTTAAAGA
This sequence comes from Schmidtea polychroa, assembly GCA_959609185.1. Classification (NCBI taxonomy): domain Eukaryota; kingdom Metazoa; phylum Platyhelminthes; order Tricladida; family Dugesiidae; genus Schmidtea; species Schmidtea polychroa. Next base: position 19,329 of record CAUHTR010004114.1, on the reverse strand, counting down.
CAAAATTTGTATGAGATGATATTTGTTTAACTGCAGATTATTATCATGTTTAAAAGTTTTAGAAATTATGTTTGCCTTTTTCAAGAAAATAAATTACAACAATTATATTTATAAATTGTAAGCTCTATTTAGGGTTGCCACATGTTGAGAGGTTCAAAGTAGGTCAAATCAATAACCTACTACAGTAGTACGTAGGACAGATATCCAAATTGTAGGACTATCCTACCGAAAGTAGGACGTGTGGCAACTTTAGCTCTATTAGTAAAATCGCTGACCAAATATCTTTATTTTCTTTTATATTCAACCTGCAAAATTATAATTATTTATAAAATTTTGAATGGTAGTAATAAATCTATATAGCGTTACAAAAAGTGCCTTTATATCTTTATTATCTTTATAATCTTTTTCTTTAATTTTATAAGGAACTTTGTAACCAAATAATATAACTTGTATTTATCTGTTAATATATCAGTAAATATAAGTAATGGAACCTTAATTTACGATCTGAAATGCTTTCTACAAAATAGATCAAAAATTTCGAGAAAACTTCATAATGATTCAATTTGTTTCATGCCAACCAAAATATTACTTACCCTCTGAAACGATGAAAACTCGCAGTAAAATAACCTGTGGCAGTCGCCTACAATACACACTAATCTATGTAACAACGATATTTTATAAAATTTGTATTAAAAGTAATTTATAAAAATAAATATCCTGTTACTAAGAAACATACTTGATATATTCGTTGGGAGAAATTTGCTATCCAGAATATCAATAGGTTCAAAACTTCCGTCGAAAACTCCGCCTTTAATTTGTTGATTGTAAATAAAATTTGTTGCGGCCTGGATCAAATTATCAGGAATGTAAATATAACGATCCCAGTCAGCTTCAATAACGGATAGAAGATTCCATAACGCAAAGGCGGTAGCCAGAGTATTCGGCCTAGGAAAATACTCATAACCATCTCTTAATCTAATTAAGCAATATTACTTATTTCTTGATTCTCGGAAATTGGAAAATCCACCCGATGCCACGTCAAAATAACTAAGACAATCTTGAAGGATCTTATTGCAGTAGTTTAACGTGCTAATTGTAACATTTACTGAAGTAGTTTTATCACGACGGATATATTTCAGCAAATATATATTATATCCGAATTCAAAGAAGACATTTTCTGCGGCGCCATGCGACATTCGCAAACCTTTATAGGTATCAACAAACTGAAGTTTAAAACTTGGTGTGGGACCAACAATATCTCCTGAAATTTTATAATTTTTAAAGAATATCGATGAATAATATAATAACAATAAATGTAAAATATATTCAGAATAATTACAGTGACCATACGTGCTTTATTTCAAAGTACTGTACATTGTATTCGAGCGCCGTACTTTTTTATTAATGTACTTTAAAATGTCTTAATATTAACAGAAACATAACAAAACAATTAATTCAGCACCTATTTCCATATCTTTGTACGTGGTATGTACTGTTTATTGAGTGACAATTACTTTGTCAGAAAATTCTTTTGATGATAAAAAGAATAATTGAAATGATAAAATTTTGAATTTGAAAATTAATCTTCAAGTCGACATCCCTATAGTTCTAGCATATAGTTGACGAGATTCATTTAAAGAAAATTATTCACTATAAACTGGGTATAATAAAGTTTAAAAATCCTCATTAATGCTAAATTCAGTGGTAAACCAATTAACTTCGTTTATCTCCATTTCCTCAAAACAATAAATCAAGAATTCTATTTTCTATTCAACTTGATGTTCAAAAGAACTTAAAACACTGATAAATGAAAACTGAAATGAAAATTAACGAAATTGTAAATGAAAAGAAGTAAAAAGTACTGATGTTAATATGTTAATGAAACCAATTAATATTAATTTTAGATGCACGATACTGCTATATCGAGTCTTGTTAAATATATTTTGCGAACTCTTCGAATGTATCAATATTTGAGTAACTAACTAATCAAAATTGAGTATTAACTCATGTACAAAGCTGTAGCCTCATAACATTACTTATTTTTGGAGCATAAAATATCGTATTAGTAATACTTAAACAGTAGTAATTCCCACATAATGGAGAAATATTTGCTTGTAGTTAATAGCAGGAACTTAAGACCGATATTTAAAATATATTCATAAGAAAATCCAGGATCCGACGAAGCTAATTTACCATAATCAATTGATTTGTCATTCAATATCAATGAATGATTATCGATCCAATTATATTTAGTATAGGTCGAATCAGGGTTGATCTGACATTCGTTTGAGGATTTGTAATACAATCTTATATTTTCATTAATAGAACTTTGAATATTGATGACACATGAGTATATCACGAATAGGAAAATTAGTGTTAATACATAATGAATCCATGATAGAATCCAGACAGGCTTATATGACGAGCTGATGTTTCGAATATTGTAATATTGGGTTTTAGAAATGACGTATCTTCGGAGGAAACATACTTTCGTCAAATTGATAAAATCACATGGTTTTATATACATTTTGAAATAAAAGGTGGCGATGTTCGAAAGAATTAATATTTAAACGTGATTTAATTTACTTAATAATGCATTTGTAATTTAATTTAGTGTCAGAGGCACTATATTAATTTCAGTTTGTTAGTTATTATTGTAAAGCTAATTGATTAGTTTTCACTTGTAATATTTTGACTAAAATCAATCAATCAAAATTGAATACATTATTTAATTTAAGATTTATTCTTAAAATTAGTTCCTGTCAAGAAAAAAATTATTCACAATCACGTTCTATTCAATCTAAATTATTGACCTACTTTTATTAGAAAATTCTTATTTTAATTAAATCATTTAACTTGAATGATTTATTTTTAAGATAAATATTTACTTGATTAGTAATGACTAGAATAAGTATTTATAGTTATTTTTATATCTACTTTAACCGTTTGCGGATGGTAGGTCAGCACTGCTGGCCACAAATTTTGTTCCAGTCGTTCAACAATGTATAATGGCCAAACTTTAAAAAAATCATACCACGATATCGGGCATTCGTATACTAAAATATTTTGTGCTAAAAAACCCTACTTATTAAAATTAATTATTTATTTTTTTTAATTATTTATTCGTTAATTATTTTTTAATAATATTAAAAAAAATTTGAATAATCTAAATATTTGCAAATTTTTTTTGAAATTTTTTATTGAAAGATTGCAAGAACAATCAAGTACAGGTAACCCTCCTACAACGCGGTACTTCTACAACGCGATTCCTAAAATGCGGAAATTTTCCTACAACGTGGCATTTTTTTTAGGAATCTATCTACCGCGTTGTAGGAGGGTTACCTGTATGTACCACATAAAAACCAATTTTGAGATTTAAAACCTATAAGGTGATTTCCTACAACGCGGCATTTTTTAGGAACCTATCTATTGCGTTGTAGGAGAGTTACCTGTATTAATATTCTTGAAGACTGGGTTCAATTAATCTCTAGTATTTTTATTAATCAGTATTCCGATGTGCATCACTTTTAATAATTCACTTGAATACTTGAAAGCTTTCTTCAAAGAGCATTTAATTACAATCATTTTTATTCTAAGTAATAACATATGTGTATATCTAACTATTAAATTTTTTTAAATGAAAAAATTTAAGTTTACCCACTGAAAATTATTTTATTATATAAATCATAGTTCAGTATAACACATATAAAACGAATATAATCTTACCAACTATGGAAACTTTAGCTATTTTGGAATCCGGCACCCAACGTAACATTCTTTCTTCCGGTTCGTAAAAACTTTGTCGAAGCTGTATTTTGAAATTGTAAACGGCTAGTTGGGCTTTAGATGTGAGATCAACCAAATTATTTGTGTGATAATAATTGGTAACGCCATTCATCTGAAAATCCATTGAACAATGAAATGATAATTATTACATTGCTAACCGAAATTCTTATTTCCCGATTTTCACAATTAGATCCAATAAATGTATAAGCGCATATACTGATCGTGGCATTTGTGTCATTATTTCCTTTCCAATTGAGAACAATGGGGAAAAATATGAATTTTGCTTCTCCCGCATTTAGATATACCAAAGTGTGAACTGATTTATTTGATATTGTTTCTGGATCAAAAGCCCTGGTAATACCATATTCTGCAACTTGAACCACCCGATACTGGTCAGATTGCTTGACTTCCAATAACGCCTGATAATAAAATTAAAACAATTACAATTTTAAAAAAATGGAGTCAAAATAATTATTTTGTAAATTTAAAAAAATACAAAAGGTAATAAAGAACGAAATTTCTGTTTCATTAGATTATTTTAAATGGATTTTTAAAATAGATTTAATTGTCTTTAATTGTAAATTTTTGAATAAATAGTTAATCATACATGACAATGATTTAATTATAAGATAACGCCAATCAAACATTCTTTTCACGATATATTTCGACAGTTTTCCTGTCATCATCAGGTGGGATATAATAACTAATTAAATTAAGGATTTTAAACAAATTTATTAATTTTATATAAAAAAATTTTTATTTTATAAAAACATTTAATTATTTTTAAAAAATTATACTTAAATTAATATATTTTTTTTTAAATTTTAGCATTCAAAATTTTATTTTAATAATTTAAAATTTTTTATTAATTATTTAATTTAATACAACAATCAATACATCCAATATAAAAAAACTTATTTAAAACACTCAAAACACAAGTATTTACTGCATTCTGCAAATTAATTTTCGGATTCAATGATTTTATCAACAACGCCTCACAAATCACACGTTCCCAATAATTATCGAAATTTTTTAATAAAATTTTAAAATCAGACATACCTATTTTAATCTTACAGCCCTTATTGTGCTGACCAATATGGGTCAAAGCCTTCGGTCTACAATGTTCTCGAGCTCGAATACAGAGATAACGGGAAGTCTCTCCTATGTATGTGGCATTACACCCATTACATGTAAACTGATAAACGAGATCGGAACACAATTCAACCGGAGTTTTTGACTTATTAATAAACATATTGTGTACTTTCCATGAAGTTGACACTATCCTATAGCTTAAATTCCCTAACTGCTTTCTTATCTTCACTTTATAATCCTTAAAACCTTCTGAGTACGGCAATACTAACACAAATTTAGGCTCATCATCCTTACTCACACTATTTAATTTATTTAACTCGTCAGACTCACACACCTCAACAAAATCACACCCAGGTTTTAACTCATCAGATTCACACATCTCAACAACATCACACCCAGATTATCTCAAACATAGATCCTTAGGATTTTTAATAAATTTGTCAACAATCTCTTTCACCATAATTACTAAAAAGGATTTTGAATAACCGTTCTTCATTAACAATTCAACCAATATGTCAACACTTTTTACTGAATTTTTAAAAGTAGAAGACAAAGACCATGCACGATAAATCAACCCCTTCACCATATTTCTTTTATACTTGAATTCACAAAAACTTTCGGAAGAAGTATAGAGACCAGTATCAGTTGGTTTTCTATAAATCTCTGTCTCATAGTGTTTCTCTTTACGTTGTATTAACAAATCCAAGAAAGCAAGCGATGATTTTTTCTCCGTTTCACATGTGAATACAATGTTTTTATGTAGACTATTCATATAATGCAAAAACGGGTCAACATGCCTCTGATTTTCAAATATAAGAAATATATCATCCACATACCGTTTATAAACAGTGGGTTTCATACCTTGGAAAGATGCAATTTTCTTTTCTAAGCTTGTTAAAAAAATTGAAGCCATCGTTGGTGCTAAAGGAGAACCCATAGCAACTCCATCTATTTGTTGATACCATTCATTATTGAAAAGAAAATTGATTTTTGAAGTTGCAAATACAAGAAGTTCACGAAATGCTCTTCTATCCAAAATATGATGTTCAGAAATATTTTCATTCCATAACAAGCAACATAATTCAATTGTTTCAACCAATGGTAAACAGACTACAAACATCAAACGAAATCATAATTTCATCCATACTTTGTCTATCATATTGTGCAATGCAGGAAACAAATTCATTGGTTGAAACAATTGTTGTTGATAAATTAAATAGTTAATAAATTACTAAATTGAATTCAATGTTAAAATTTTAAAAATAATATATTTGAATTATAATTTTTTAAAGAATGAAATGTTTTAATTAAAAATTTTTTTTATATAATTAATAATTAATAAATTTGTTTAAAAATCCTTAATTTATATAGTTACTAGCTGTTGTACCCGGCTTCGCCCGAGTTTACATTTATTATAATAATTCATTTAAATTAATTTTTTGGTTAATGATGTTATTACGTTCCAGTATTAATTTTATAACAGCTTCAATTCCATGTTTAATTCACAATAAGAAAAACTTTAAAAATAAATTTCAATTTAAACGCCCTCCATTTTAAATAAAAAATAACTGGCAATATTTTTCCAATTGCAAACTGGTTCACTAATCAAATACAATTCAAATTCTCCATGTTTGAATTCTGCTTTGAAAACTTTTGACTAAATTATATTACTTTCAACTGCAAGTAGCAAGCATATAATAAATTATTATTCATATGGTAAATTGCTGACCGGACAGACAAACAAAACGACCTAGGGTACCCTATGGGTGGTCACATGGGGTTAAAACATAGCCTATGACATGTCCCGAGACAAATGAGGGTCACATGCACAATTTCAGCACCCTAGGTCCAACGGTGGGAAATTCAATGGGTAACAAACAAACTTTCATCTTTATATATTAGATTATATCCTACCTGATAACAAGAAGACTGTCGAAATACATCGTGAAAAGAATGCTTAATTGGCGCTTTCATATATTTTAAAATTAAGATAATTAAATTTTTGTAGTTTGGTAATTATTATAGTGATAAATATTAATTATAACCTCAGTCCAATAATCCCAGTAGTTGAACAAAGTTATTCTAACTCCAAGTTGTTCACCATATTGACACTCTTCCGGAACTTCAACGACCATATAAAACCTTCTAATTCCACTAAATATAGCTGGCCTTTGAATGATAGAAAATCCTTTCATCCGATCTATTGTATATGCTCCAATAACCCACGACGTATCAATCTTAGGTAAATCAACGCGGAAATTGATCCTTCCATTTGGTCTGCAATTGAAAAAGGTTTAACAATGCTCGAGATTTCATTACACTTTACTTAATCCAATATGTTTTCCAAAGCCACGCCCCATCATTCCAATGCCTGTACAACATATCAAAATTTTGTAGCATGTCTTTTGGCTTTGGAGTAGGATTAACAATTTTCTCTGGGCAGCCAAGTTCGTCGACCCAATTGAGGCATTGATTCGTGCCGTCACAACGTTCTGCTCGACTATAGCATAGTTTACCCTCTTTCATGTAACAAGGAAGTGCTTGACTTTTGTCAACAGTTTCATTGCAAATATCTATGAGAAATTGTAAATAAACCAAATAAACTTGTACTGAATTACGGTAGAAATTGATCATGGTAAAGTTCGCATCAGAAAATATTATCAGCCCAGAGGAATTCATGGTTGTATTTGTATCAGCTCCAAATGATGGTGATGGCAAATAAGTGCGAATGATATATTCGAGATTATATAACCAATCTTGCTCTATGGGCTGTTGAAAATTGTCTTCATATGTTCTCATTTCATCAATAATCTGAATAAGTAAATATAATAATAAGTTTGGATTTTTTTATTGAATAAATAATCCAGTGAATATAAATATACCAATTTTTAACTGTAATCAACCTCATATCTATAGTCTATCGAGGAGAAAATAAAATGAAATAAAGAGTCATACGGTGAACAGAACGTGTTGTCCACACAAACACGTGAATATCGTGTGGATCATTGTAGTTTTTCATACCAGGTTTCATCAGTAATATAGAATTTATAAAAATTTTACAAAAATTCAAAATCACTGTGTGGTAGGACATTTAAACCTTTTGATAAACATTGAGAGATACACTAACTATTGAAGGGGTCTTAACAAGCCATTTATAAACCCAGTAGTTAAAAATATAAATGAGTATATTTAACTTAAAAAGTCCAATTGAAAATGAAATTATTATTGTATTTCAAAACGCAAGAACCATTCTTGTAATATCGGTAGGGACTAAGGATTTTACATTAGAAGAGAAGTTCTGTACTAAGTTTCGCACCAGTTTAAGTGTTTTCCTCGACTTGAAACCCCAATAAAATTAAGTTTATTTAATGTCTTCACTTTTTCGAATATTACGTCACAAAGTTCTGCACCTCCAAAAAAAAATTTAAACAATTAAAATCTGAAGTATAACGATCAGCATAACAAAGGGTAACTCAAAAAATTAAGAACAAAATAATCATTATTATTAGTGTTGTTTAATTATGGTAACAATTACCGTTATTAAATTAAGTGTTGGTGCTTGATGCAATGTCAGGTGACGTCAGAGTTCTAAAATAACTCTCCCTTTTGTCACAAGTCGTCACAAATGTGTGACATTTCCTTAGGAGCGTGGTGCCATTGATGGACTCCCCAATAATGAATCAGGGACAAACACATAGATCTGATGTATATACTAGATACATATATGTTATTAATAAATTGTTCTCATTCATAGACACAATATAGTTTTCAAAAAACTAATTGTCTACCAATTATTTCATTTACAATAACTTTAATGTAAATAAATTAGCTTTTGATAATTTCGATAGTAACAGTTATTTGATGATGTAATAGGCGTTCTTATCTGTTTTCATTTACTTGTTAAGGTTTGATTGAAATATTTGTTAAACAAACATTTGCTTTTAGTTTTATTGCGACTTATGATCTAAAATTTTAATTTTTCTATGAAATATGTAACATTTTCGATGATTCCAACTTGACTTTTAGAATAATTTATTCAGCTTGCATTAAATAGAGCAATTGGAAGATTATTATAGAAAATTAGATAAAGACATGAAAATAACTTACATTATAATCTCTGAGAATATTGTCAGCACCTCGACTGTAGAGATCATAATGCAATACATTCAATGCGAGAAATGATCCTGGTTCTCCATAGCCATTGATTTCCACAGTATCCATATTAAGATCCTTACCTCTGTTGACACCAATGTTGACCTAAACAAATTAATGAATAAAGTTTTTCTGATAAATGCACCAAATTGGAGTCAAAATAAAATTCATTTTCCCACAAAAAATTATTACGTTATTTAAATTTGTAATATTCGCAAAAAACGTCAGTGAATCTGAAACGACTTCTCCGTCCGTTTTCACATAGTAGGCTACTACTCGAGCTACCGGAGCCATATCTCGGCTTATAGATATGGAGAAAGTTCTCGATTTGACCGAACTTTGCATTACGATTGTATCAACATAGACAATATTGCCACCAGCAACAACTTGAATAAAGATTTTGTTAGTTGGATATGACATTTCGATTTGAAAAACCGCGTACTCATTTACCTGGTTTGACAAATGTCATATTATATTTCAATAAGTATATTTGTTACTGTTGGATATTCTGTGGCCATTGTTATTTGCATGTAAGCTCCAGATTGAGATTGATACTTAAACAGTCTCTGTTCGCTCCAACTGATTAGTCGATTCCCGTCCTCCACATATTCTGCCTGTAAAATATTTTTAAAAACTAAAAATTTCCACAAAGCATTTCATTTAAAATTAGACTTGTTGAAACTTCTCTCCTTTTGTGATACGAATATCATATTATCTTCATTTCGTTTTAAATTGTCGATTATTATGATATCGTGTTAGATAGAAATCAAGTTCGTAAATTTCCTGACTGTAATGTAAGCCACCCACAAATCTCATTAATATGGGTACCATTTAGTAAAATATTTGATCTTTTTCATTATTGATTAGTTTTCAATTTTGTTTTAGACTATCGATGAGTATTTTGTTTTATAATTAATACAATTGTTCGATACAAACACTTGAAAATGACTTTTAAATTTCATCCTTTGCATATTAAGTATTAGAATTTTCTAGCTTAATTCAACTGATGGCGTCCATAAATTATGTCAACGAAATATGGGTAGATTTGAAAGTTGGACAATTCTTAACAAGAAAGAGCGGCAACCTCATTGCATTGTATAAACGAAGAATAGAAAGCGACTAAAAAGGAAAAGATGAGTAAGAAAAACAAGTACACTCATACCTCGCTTTACGGCCTAGATACGTTCCAGGAAAGTTGGCCGCAAAGCGAAACGCCGCATAACGAATCAACGCCGCAAATATACAATTCCATATAAATTCAATAGGATTTTTGGCCGTATAACGAAACATTTTAGGCCGTAAATCGAAAAAGTGCCGTAATTAAAGTATGCCGTTATAGCGAAAAGCCGTATAAAGAGCAGCCGTATAGCGAGGTATGAGTGTATTAATGGATTAAAAAAGAAATTTGGTTAAAATTTTCACGAAATATCCTGATATTATCCACAATAAATTTAAAATCAGTCATTACTTTATAAATAAATTGTTGGCCGGTACTTCCGTGTTATCTTACCCCCAAAAATTAAATTATAAAATACAATTAAGATAACAATATAAAAAATGAGAGAATACATTATTATGACGTTATTGAACATTATTGAACATGAATTTATTAAGGCTATCTGTGATTTATGTGATTAAGTGAGTTTATGTGGCGCAAACGTGTTCTAAGCAACAGTGCCGATGTGTTCGACACTATTCTCAACGACATTGTGGTTTTCTGGCCACCTGGATGACCATTTACAAACTCTTTAAAAACATTTGCTGAGTTTGTAACTGTGATTTAGAAAATAAATATAATAATTATGTGTTCTTTTTTAATTTAATTTTTGGGGGTAAGATAACACGAAAGGACCTTGTTGGCCCACTGTTCCTGACTGAAGGCTGGGTGATATTTATTGAAATGTCAGAAATCTTGACGAATTAACAGAAGAATCGAAAGAGGGTTTATAGGTATGATTAATTTAAAAACGAAATTTATCAATAACGGCAAACGAAATATGAAAACTTAAGAAAATGAATCACTCTGCATTAATTGATGGTTATTTTGATACCACTACATTGAATTTTGAAATAGATAAAAGTATGTTCCCTCAGTCAATTTGACATAATAGGAATGGGAGGACCAAATAAGCAAGCTGAACTTATAATACATGATTTATACCACATGAGTTAATGACATTATTTAAATTATTCAAGATAAAAATATATAACAGCAATAATATAAAATTTAAATTCAAAATAAAATCCATTGAATTATAATTCATGAAATAAAAGTTCAATAAAAAGAAATATTACATTGAATTTATTAAAAAGAGAGTTTGGAGACTATAAATCAGTAATATATCGATGTTTGTTGATACTCACGAATTTTCGGCACTACCTTTTTCAAGTGAATTCATTTATTTAATTTATAGTCTTCAAACTCTTAATAAATTCAATGCAAAAAATAATCAGTGGTGAAATTGGAAGAAAAAAAAGTTCTTATAAAAATATTACATTCTTTTCTTAAAATTTTATTTAACCCTTAAATACATAATTTTTTCCTACAATTTTGAACAAACCTTTAACACGACAATGTCAACGCCATCTATATATGATTTGAAGATTTACAAATTGTTTAACCCCTTCAGACCCCGTGTGCAGAATTATGCACATAACATTTAAAACCTTATAGATTCCTTATTTAATATATTTTACTTCATCGCCATCTCTCCACGCAATCGACAATACTGCACACCAACTTAAAATTTACTTCACTTTAGGAAAGTCAAATTCGGTGTTTTGTTATTGGTTAAGAAATTCACTATTTGAAATTTTTAATTTTATTAATTGGAAGCCGTGCAGGCATTAAAAACCCTAGAATCTGGTGGTAGCTGATGAGGATTAAGTAAAAATAAATAATGAAATAATTTACCCTCAATCGATATGTGTTACATGTTAAACTTTTGGTGGGAACAAATGATAATTTAATCACTCCGCTATCCGGGACAATGAGATTGGAAAACTCATCGGTCTTTTCACTGTCAAGGCAATACACCTTAACATTGACATTACGATTAATCGTGGTGACAGTTTTTGTGCCATCCGGTTGATAAACTGATAACTAAAACAATTCAATGTTAATAAAGAATTCTGATTAGTAAAACATACAAAAGCTGTAAAAGTCATATTAGGCTTGAAAGGTCTAACAAGACCACCAAGAAATTTAACTGCGGTTTCATCCGAATAGATAAAAGTGTACGCCCAGCCAGTTCGAACGAGTTCTGTAAATGAATCGAAAACAGTTGCATTTACCCAGACATCTTTATATGCCAATGAGCCTTGGTTGATTAAATTTCTCAATTCATCCATTGTGAAAAGAAAATCCGCTTTGCCTTCAAACTATATAACCTATAAATTTCCAGTTAGTTATTATGATATGACTAACGTAATTGATGGTTCTATTTATTTGTAACAGCGGCGGCGTTGTAAAACGGTCCAATGTGGGGTCTCTAATTTCCAAAGTAATCGAAGCATTTCCTCTGACAAACATTCCACTGGTTTTGTTTGCTTGAATGATACCATACACACCGAAACCTTGATCAGACAATTTAACAGGAAGAGTAATATTCACATCGAATCTTGGCAGCCCTATTCCGTCAGAATTAAATACACCAAGCTCACTTAAATTTTACTAACAAAATTCTTTCACGTAGAATGATTTTCGCGATTTCCACTTTTCCAGTTCAACTTCAATCGTCCAATTGCCTTCAGTCACTTGATCAGCCAATGGGAATTGCATTTCGTACACACCTTTAAAAATATTTTTTAACGGAATAATGTGTGTAATTAAATATTAATAATTTATGTTAACTTAAAATATTTTAATAATTGTTAAGTAATTATTAAAAAATAATTATGGTAAACTATACTCCCATTTGATTATAGACATTTGCATACAAAACCCCGAATTTAGACATGCCTAGTGTATACGATTGTTTAAACGAAGTCATCAAAATGAGCTAAACCCATCCTTTACCCTCGTGAGATATTAGAATAGAAATTGGTGGGATGGAAATAATGGAAACCACAAAATGATTTATACCTCCAACTGATGTTGTGGGATTCATCCAACGTTTCACAATGAATCCATTCGGATTTAAAGCTTGAATTGCACTGATCGTACCGAATACTGGCATCAGATTCGGATAAAGAGGTATCACTCGGAATTGAACGGTTTGGCCTTGATGATAAACTGGTTTGCTCATTTGAATAAACACTGAAAATTCTTTCGGATTAAATTCTAATCGTGTGCGATTTGAGAATATAATAGCACTGTTATCTGTTATAGATCCCACTACTTCCAAATAGTAATCATCGGGTGGGGCAATGCGAGTTGGAACCTTAATAGAATTACAAAATTAATTTATATAGATTAAGAAATTTTTGTTGTAAGAAAAATAATCTAAATGTATAATAAAAGTTAGTTAAATAATTTATAATTAAAAGAGTTTTAATTTACCTCTAATCTCATAATTTGAGTTCCTTCTGTTTTAAATGTTGTAGTTTCATGAATATATTCAAAATCGTTTCTTTTAATTGACATTCTAATTGTTAACGTCGGATAAAGTAATTTAATAATTAGTCACACTCGTTTGATATAATTGACCAGGTCTGATTCGTTTCGGAGCAAGTATGATGTAGCTCCTTTAAATTTTAAAAAAATCGTATCATTTTAATATTGTAAAAAATACTCACGGCAAGGGAGGAAGTTTATATGATTCTTTTCTTTGAGCAGTTGCATTTTGAATTTGCAAAATTAACACTATTAAAAGTATTATGAAGCAATAGATCTTCATGAGACTGATAATTGCTGAACTGTTTGGAATGATATGTATCGTTTTATTAATTTGATACTGTACAAAAATATTTCCTTTTTAGAAGGAAAATCTTTTTAAATGTTATACAAATGAATAAATATTTAGGTTAGTCATTCAAACAAGCATTGAATTAATTTATTTCAAATGAAAATTAAAAAATGTTATATAAAAGAGAATTTTTAAAAAGACTAATAAGTTAGAGACATCTTTATTTTGAGAATCTTTCAAAAAATTGGAATAAATTATATCTAAAATGTCTAATGAATTATGCAGAAATTCTAAATTTTGACAACATTTTAATTTTTTGATCACTAATCGAAAAGAAATTTTGGAAATAGATAAAAAAAATTCATAACAACGGCTGCAGAATTTGGATTTACTTTAATTTGAGTTTTTCTCTGTTAGCATATGACAGTACTGGATTCTTTGGTTAGATGGCCTAATCATGTTGGCCACTTGGCCTTTGTTGCGAAAAAACATTGTGTTGGGTATATCAAGCTGAGAATTACTGATCGAACTCCGAGCGTATTATTTAATAACGACAGAGAAAAATCGTAACGACGGAAAACTTTATTGATTATCACAATTGATTACAACGATATCAACGATACCAATTTTCAACACACCTCAAATGTTTCAAATGCTTATTACAACTATCCGGGAAGAATAGAATAACAATTATTTTAGAATTGGCTTTAGTGATTTGAATGAACCATGTTTAGCGAGAAGCACTTTTGGTTTGATGAAGGAGAGATGAATTTCTTTCGAAATAAAAAGTGGATATATACATGTTACTAATAAGATACAATGTGACTGTAGCTTAAATGAATGAGCAGTGTATTAACGTTAGTCGATAAGTAAACGGCAGAAAATGGATATGATAAATTAAAAGTAAATGCAAGAACGAATGGTTGACTTGTGTTAAAAATGCCCATAATATGATAAGAATAATGCTGAATCTAAATGGAGTTTCCTAAAAATATATAATGAGTATTAGAAACTAAAGTTTTAATTAGCATAACAATGAGACAATTGTAAATAAAAGATGATATTAATAGAAAAACTAATGAACTGATAATAATAAATAGTAAAGCACGCAGTAAAGGGAATTAACATGAATATCGATTTTAATATTTCATTTTATTTTCTCTTATTTAAAATTTTGGGTGACGTGCCAAAGACTCCAAGCTGAACTATCTTTAACATAATTCGCAAAATACTCTCCTTATCAACCCTGAAGAGGAAGGAGAGACTAGGATACAGCGTATACATTGGGAAGTTTCTGTGGTGTGACTGAGGACCTGCGCGATTATTTTGAATTTCAAATTAAGGATAAAAGGGAATTGATGATGATGAACACAATGTGCATTAGAGTAGAAAGGAATAGTGGTATGATAATTAGAAATAAATAAACAGCAGAGCAATGCTAAAGTTAGATAAAAAAGAATGTAAAAGAAAAAATATATAAGAAATAAGTTTTCAAGGGATAATGTAATTTTAATTAGATAATTATAATAAGAATTGAAAGTAAACTTAAGTGGAAAATAAATATTTAAGATATTATTAAAGTAAATCAAGGTAGAAGTTAAGTCTTTGGAAGAAAACGTAAGTGTTGATAATGCCCTTATGAGTTAATAAAATAAAATTTTGGTAGAAAGTGATTCTTTAAAGATTGATAAAGTAAATTTGAGAAGAAGTTAAATCCAGAAATCAAAATTATGAAACGATAACAGATAAAGCAGGATAATGCAGATTTAGGCTGAGGTTAAATTTTAAAAGATATTCGATGTAAATGGCAAGCCCATAAAATGTTAACCGGAAAATTCGTTGCGGAAAATTCGTTGCGAATAATTCGGAGCAGAAATTTGTAATACATATGAAAACAATAAAATAAATCATCTATTGTGTTATTAATATTTTATGTATATAACCAAGAAAACCTTTTGAATTTTAATATTTAACGTTATTTAAAAACCAATTAAACAAACAAACAGTAATAGTCATTATATCATGCATATTAATTATTTCATCATACCTTTGAGTAAATGGATATATAGTTTTGAATAGATGAATATATAGTTTTGAATAAATGAATATATAGTTTTGAATAAATGAATATATAGTTTTGAATAAATGAATATATAGTTTTGAATAACTCTGTATAAATGTTATGATTTAAGTTTAGATTTAATAATTATAATTTATACCATAACTAAATAAGAATAATTTTTGTATTTTGTAACTATCTATAGATTCAGGATAGTCAGTCTTAATGGGTTATTATTTGTTATCATTGTTCTATTTAACAGTGACCACCGACGGGGTGACCATGTAAATATCGGCGTTTCAGTTCCGAAATAGACATTAAATGACATAAAATAATAAAAACGCAGCCTACTTTCAAGCCACCAAAAGCAATAACAGTCCACAGATGTGTGTCAGATAAACAGTGAAGCATAACAGCCGCTGGAATAACAGAAGTACGTGATCTAATTAATATGCACGCTCAGTACGTCACGTGTTCAAACTACTACTGAAAATGATTGAACTATATGATTTCAACATATATAAACCATTGGAAAATATTTAGTTTTATACTCTTTTCCGAGTTTAAATATTGTTTAGAATATTTAAAGAACTTTGCAGCTCATAGATATGACTTTCGAATTTTTGGAATCAGAAAAAAATAAAAGAATGTTGGTGTACAATAGTTATCTTTATCACACGGAGAGAAAAACTGACAATAAGGAAATATGGAGATGATGTGATCGATCCCTCAAAGGCCGTTGCCATACCGCCAAAGGAGAGATGTTAAAACTACCATCTCAACATTCTCAAGCAGCATCTATTGGTCAACTTGAATAGGCTCGAGTGCAATCGACTATAAAACGACGTGCAAATGAGACTGAAGAACCAGCAAGAGTGATCGTCCAGTCAGTGGCGGAAAATTTGAGTCTAGCTGGTCAAGCATCGGTACCGAAAACAGAAACTACGAAACGCAACAGCAGGCGATATAGTCAGCTTACACCTCAAGTCGACGATAATATTCCACCTGAGCTTCGAAACCAATAATGAAACCCCATGCATAGATTTTGTTAGTGTAATTCTAGATAGAGATTAACCTTTCTAAAGTCAAAAAGATATTAAATTCTCTAAGCAAATTATCATTTCAGTAATGTCTATATTTTCTTTACAGGTAATGTGATGATTTTGCCAAAGTGTACTCAGGAATTGATTTGTAATCACAAGCTCATTTTAATCAATATCATACACACTAGGAAACGTAAAAACAATCTGACCAAGGCTAACGCGCATGAAGAGATGCAGACGGATGAATTATACATGGTTCAGTATCGAATATGTGAAGAAGTTACATAAGAAGATAGAGTAACAAGAGAAACTTCTGGTGGAGGACTATAGAACAATAGACGACCTGAAAATTATCATCAGGACACAAACACAAAGTCTGGTCACCAGGAGGGCTGGTCTACGTGTGCATGTTGGGGGTAGAAAAAGAATCCTCTTACTTGTAATAAGAACTTTTCACTATGAGGCTTGCTCTCATGGATTTGCTGCTCATCAATGAGTAACTTCACCTTTGACAGAAAAGAGGCCTCCAGCGTTGAAGCCTCATCGAAGAAAACATGAACGGAATCAAATCCAACACTCAGAATATTAAAATATTTTTGTGTATTTTATTCATCTATTTGAAAGTTAAGGCCACACATTAAAGTACAAGATCAATGTCAATTGTGACATGTACTGAGCGGTAATCAAACATTACATGGTTTTGCGAAGGAAACCGGAGTAGTTGGAAGCGAGTATTGACAAGGAATCTTTCCATAGGTCATAAGTTGTACAACTATTGACCCGATCTTTTCGAAGAATCAACTGAGAATTTTCTGAATCTACCAAGGCAATACTGGGCCTTATTCAATTTGCACATCAATTATCCTAGCAATTGGCACTTTATTGTTACAAATTCCTCACAAAGTTTTCCGGGTGTAGATATTATCTCACAAAATTACCTTCTTCACCACACGCGAAGAATTTGAATTCCTTTCTCGGCACGATTGCACTGATAGCTTCTGTTTTCCAATTTTGGGTATCTCCAGGCATTTCACCTTCCAGTATTATTCGAAAACTCCTTGCCGTCCATTCCGGTAATTTGCAATGCCTTCGATACTCTGGTTGGAAGATCAATGACGAAAGCCACGATGATTCCTTTCTCTCTTATTCTTGCAAGCTCCCCAAAACGTTTTACAGCGCTTTCCTAGTGTTACGAGTCGATAGTTTCACCCAATTGCCAATTCCTTGATTTGAATGCTTCGAGTACAACGAAGAGGTTTAGAAAAAAATATTTTCCAAAGTAGAATTTGAGTCCGAGTAAGTTTCTGTCTAATGGGCAGTCTAAAGCTACTCCTTGTAGACGAAGCGGATGTAACCGGCTCAAGATGGGAGGAAACTCCTAGCAGCTCACTCTTCAATTCAAATTTATTAGCCCACTTGACATCTTCTCCGGAAAATTTCAACGTAATTCAGTAAAGCCCCGATATCTTGTAGTTCCATTTTAAAAAAAATTAATTTGGCAATAACAAATATTTTATTACAACACAGTACATGTAGTTATCGAAACTAGCGCAACCCAATATATTCTTAACTACAAAAGGTCGAATGCATAACATCGTAATCAGGGCTATTATATAACACTATAAAACATTACATCACTAGACTGTTAGAAGTTGCCATGTATTTAGATCCGAGAATACTACCAGTTGCTATGTAACCGTTGGAATAAAGCAATAAAACAAAACAAGAGAATTACAAATACTCCCAACAAGAAAATAGCCTTTTTATTATGAAATCATTATGTAAAATGAAATAATTAAAAAATAATTATCAATATTTTACAATAATATTTAAAAATATTTATTTCCAAGTGGCAAATGTTCTCTTGTCTGATTTAAATTTCCCACTAAATGCTAGTCCAGACTTTCCATCGCTGGATTTGTTATCGATCGTGTTATCGATCATTGATAATTCTTCGTCATATAGTAAATCAAAATATCCGTAATTTGATTTGTCAGGAATTTTGTTCCATTTTACTGTCGGAATCTCATTGGGTGGAATAACAATATTGATAACATCATTAATGAGTGTGTATTTCATTATTCTATCGCTGACAGTTGTCGATGTCAAGCTGGGCGATGCATTAACTTCAATCAGCCACGGTTTCAATTTATCATCGACAATGATATCATAGCCATAAGCCTCAAAACAATGCCGATCATTACTAATGACATTCTGGACAGACATTAACGAATGATAAATGATCCAATTTATTTCATCGAATAATTTATCAGCTACAGTTTTTCCACGAGTGCCTTGGAGCCACAATCGAAAATTTTGAATTGTCCATTTACCACCATGGACATTGTTT